>VOMN01050746.1:0-24280 GCA_014899125.1 Orchestia grillus | reverse complement strand
TAAGGATTGATTACGTTATGGATTCATAAGAAGCCCTTGTGAGACCACGATTATCTTGAATTTTCCCTAAATAAGTTAAGAAGTCAAATTTTAGCACGACCACATATCAAGCGTTGCAGACATTTTGACGTTTCTCTGAACAATTTAACGAGAATTACTGCAGCACTAACGACGAGCACATAATGCGAGGCGGCTTCAAGCGCTCACTTGAGTCTCCATTGTTTCTTCGTCGTCCCAGCGCCGAGTCAACTACACCGAACGCTGTGAACTCTTTCACCGTAAGCCTCCCACAATATTTTAAGGACCTCCCACGCGCTCACGCGATGAGGAAATGGGGACAAATTCTGCGAAATCCAAATTCTATATGGTCGCTCCAGCAGAATTACAGTCTAGCTTTTTTAACTCAAATTACGACCATTCATTATCGGAAATAGAGTGAAGAGTAGCGACAACTTTGAGCAGGTTAGGTCTCGTTACTTTGTTGCATTGTAGAAATGAAGAGCGCGATGTGCAAGCTTTAGTCTGTTCTATTCAAGGAATTTGTAGCTGCTGTAAATATTTGGTCAGTACCGAAAAACTCTTCAGAGAAGTCACGGTTAAAGTTTCGTCAGTCAAATTACACCAAAATATTAAGAGCTCGTATCTGTATCAAAGGGTGTGTCTGTTTCTTCTGTCAAGAATATAAATTCATCATCATGAAATGTTTCAATACCGATGGCGTATTTGATCACATCTTCATGCGTTAGTGTTGTGAAATGATTCCCAAATTATAAATTTTCGTTCGAAATAAAGGTACATCCTAAGCGAAACAAGTCAGGAAGTTTGGTTGTAACCGATCGACTCAGAGGGCACTAACTAAATAAATCAGTAATTTCGGCTATCGACGACAGTCGCCTAAATAGCGATTTACATTATTGCAGCGAGCATGTAACCCTTTCACTCGACTATGCACCATCCTTTACACAATTACTTAAAATGCCTCAAGTCTTTCGCCAAGAATAACCTCAGAATGATTCTCACCTAGCATGCAGCGTAAGTTGAGCAGTAGAGCGTCAAAGAAAAGAAAAATTAAGAATAACATCAACATGAACTCCTTTAGTAAAGCACAAATAATAGTACTCTGACTTTAGTATAGCTCAATTAAGAGCACTCTGACTTTAGTACAGTTCAATTAAGAGCACTCTGATTTCAAAACTGAACTGCCTTTAAGTGACATAATCTGCGAATGCGTAGGGGGCAACACAAATCTCTCGCGTCGAGCTCTACTTACGTCACGCGTGTTGACGAGGACAGACGACCATCCTGTTAGCAGCAGAATCCCACCCACGTCGGAAGAAGCAAGTCTTCCAAACACGTCACGAGACCATCTCATACAGTGCTAAAACACAAGTCGCTTCTGCACAAGCATCATATTTACTGTAGAAATGGCCCAAAAGAACTCAGCTTCCCCGCATAAACATAAAAAGCTTGAATTCAAAGTGCAGGTTCCAGTCTAACGGGAGAACGGGAGACGAACTGTGCATTTACAGCTTTTTTTCGAAGCCGTAACTAGTCGAGCTCATTGCACCGAATTTCTAACTTTAGAAGGCGTGTTGGACAAAACACTTTTCAACTAGCACATGCTTTACAGCAATGAAGTTTCGCACGAAAACTTTCGTAAGTGTGACTCTGCAACATCGATGTGAGATAACCGCAAAGAAAGTGCGAGGCGTACAAGAAACGTAACAAAAACCAGAAAGAAAGCGGACATGCAGTTGTGAGCAGCGCATAGGACGTGCGAGAGCTAGTTTCTCTGCCCAAACAAGTCGGAACATCTCGCGGTGCTCCTCTACACAGCGGCGCCGGGCTGTCACACCTAACGGGGGACGGTTCCTGCTAGTGTAGGTGCCAGCGCTCGCAGCCCACAAAGTGGTCTCGTGTGTAGCAAGGTTGCACACTTTGGTAGATACGATTGAGGATGATTTGAACTTTCGTGTGGGTCAAGGAACGGTGAATTCGATTTCGATTCTAGTCTCTTTCAGCTCATACGGATCTCGATTTGCGTTGATTAATGTTCGTTGTGATTCGAGCGTACCATACCCGGCTTGAACAAATCATGAGAAATTTTGAACTTTTTCGAACTCTTCTCTCGAAGAACTTCTCCGTCGAATAGTAGTTACGCACAGTCCCGACGATACATAAATTTTGGCACCATATGAAACCATGGCTATTGATCTGCGTGAACCAGGTTACTTTGAAAATGGCCACCGCTGATGAAATGCACTGTAACATTCATGTGTGGCGACAGGGACGGGATGACACGGTGGTGGGCGCTGCTGGCGGCGGTCGTGGTGGTGCTGGGCGCTGGAGGGGCGCAGGCCCAGGTGTACGGGGCGGGTGCGTGTCCAGAGTACCAGACGTCTGAGAACTTCAATGTTGAGCGCATCAGCGAGGTAAGTCCCACGCTATATCTATCCTCTGCATCATAATGCCAGCTGATTGATGTACAGCTCTGTGTTCTCACCCTTGCAGGTCGCCAGCAGCCCGTCGGGAATGGTAGGCCGGTCGAAGGAATGCCACGTCTCGGAACGCATTTAATTTGGGCGAATTGCATTGCTTTCTTCCATTCTGTATTAGTGAGACAAGCAACTGGATGAATTTCAGGAGAGCACACGAGTATGTTCAGGCATAACTGAGCTGATGAAATAAATCTGATCTTGAAAACATTTATCCATAATTCGTAGCACAGCATTCAACAAATACAATACACAGTACATACATGTGTAAGCAAGCAACGCCCTTGAAGCACATCATGAACAGGTACAATGCTACCAAATGCCTAGATGATCAGTACCCCAAGAGGCTTTTGAAGTTAACAAAACAATCGTGTTGGGCACCGAAGTACTCAATTAACCTTACACGTCTGACCCGCGCGGGACTGCAGCAAGTTATTCTTATGAACTACCTCTTCAAGGAATTGTAATACATGTACTCCCGACACGAGAAAAATTTCAAACTATGTTTACTTTTTCACGAAGATTGAAATAAAATTAGCGATGCTCTGTAATTTTTTTTTCGGCTGACACGTTCATCTTGTTCTCTTAGAAATCAGGGCGGTTGAAGTCAACCGGATCTTAGACCAGTGAGTTGCGAACAGAGTACATTTTTCCCTAGCTAAACACTTGCTCAGTTGAATAAATTCGTGCTTGCATTAATTTTTAAATACATATTTGATATCTTTTGTTGTGTGTGATGCGACGGAAAAACATTCAAACAACTGTTTTCAGAATAAATGTTGATACAGTGGGGGTACTACGTTCGTATGAGAAGAGGGGGCATAGCGTGGGAAACGACAGCCTTTGCGCAGCTGAATTTGGTTTCGAGTCAGCACTCGAATAGGTAATGGTGCCACCAGCACCACCTCGGCAACAACGCTAAGTTTTCTACCACTTGTGCAGCTGGTGGAGAGAGGAGGAGTGGTGCCGTACCTGTCTTCAGGTACCATCTCAGAGAGGTACCAGTCGTGCCAGTACCTGAGGCTGCAGAACGGAGGAGTCTTCACCTACTCGTACAAAGACTTGTAAGATTATGCAGCCAGCGCAGTCTAATTCATTGCTTCTTATCTCGTGCAAAATATGTGTTACCTATATTTCACATTTGAAATATCACATCCTTTAAAAGTAAAATTGTGGGGAAACAGTTTGTCCAAAGAATACTAAAAAAGTCGTTCTTTACCTCTGTGTTTATACAAATGTCTGAAATGGGATGAAATTACTTGACGAGGCTATAGCGTATTTTGAAAAAGTTCAATCTAATGTATTGTTGCCTACACTTTATTTATTGACTCACATTCTTCCCTCCATTAATTTATTTTAGCAACTTCAAACAAAGTTACGCCAGGTGAGTATGTGGTGAGAGAAAAGTATATTGATGATGGTTAGAACTTACTTAAAGTCATCGTTTGTTGCAAACCCAACCAGTACCGGTGACGACAATAAAATGCAGCTGTATACACCTTTCCAGCAAAGAATACGCATGTTTATTCACCGCATATTAATTGCCGTTCGAACGAGATACGAATGGCAAGAAGCAAAGGGCGGCTATACGCTCTAATAAGGCGAGCGAGACAACAAATTCTGTGGACTCAACATTCCATTAATTAAGCTCGCATGACAATCTGAGCTCCTGGAGCCGCTAATTGAAGTGCCGTTAGAAGATGCTCGCTCGAGTCCCATCTTACTTTAGCTTTTTCTCCAATGCACTAGTATAAATTCACATAGTATTGTATTCATTTTCACTTGAATGTTATAGGGTAACGAACAGCGTTAACAATTTAAACGTTTGAAACATGAGGACGTTGAACGTCTGCACTTAATTTTCTATGCTTGTCATTTTGGAGTATGATGTGGTGCAAGCGAGAGGTAAAGAAGTCGTATTCCTACAGGAGCAACTCTCAGCGCACGATAACGGGCTCCTACACTGTCGTGCCGTCCGCCTTCAAGCAGCCCGGCTACCTCAGACTGGACATGGGCACCATTGGCTGTGAGTACGACCATCTTCAACACATGCTTCGCAAACCTTACGGTGTTCTCACACTGGAAATGGGTACTAATAGCTGTGAGTACGACGCTCTTCTCTCTCACAACACCCGTTTTGCAAAACTTACGGCTTTTGAACAGCAAATTTAACAGTAGTTAAGTTATCGACGATTGTATTTTGGCATAATACCGAAAGGCAAAACTAAAGTGATATTTCATCATTGAGGAAAAGATATAATTACCCCTGAATGACAGTTCCTCATTTTACAGCAAAAAGGAAAATGTCTCTAGTTCTACGGTGCGATTAAAGAACTACAACAAAAATCTACCGTGGAATGTAAATACTTTTATTTCGTGCTATCTGTTACTGAGTATTTAAAATTATTCATCCCAGATCGCAAAGGAGAGTTAAATTCATTTTGTAAGAGGCCATTTGATTAATTGATAGACCTCAAATACAGTACGTCCTCGTATGTTTCATGATTGAATTTAAATGAGCGTTAGCAACGAGTTCTCGCGGCTGATAGCAATTTCGAGTTATAATTTAAATCGAATTAGATGGCACTTTACTATTATTACTGCAGAATTGGTCTTTCAATGTGACAGTAATCATTTCAAAAGCAAGCAGTTCGTGAATAAAAAAAAATTGACTTGATTACACCCTAATGCAGTAATAGATTGGGCAATGGAACTAACTCTCAGGAGCGTAGGAACTCGGGATTGGGCAATGGGACTAACTCAAGGAAAGTAGGAACTCATTATTAGAAAAAATGGAACACGAAACAGATTTCTAGGAAATATTGTTGTGAGTTTCTCCGTGAGTAGATGCAGGGATGCATCGTAGAATCCCAATTCGCATTCGAGAAGTGATGAGAGTAGGAGTAGTAATAGTAAAAGTAGTAGTAAAAGTATTGGTAGTTGTAGTAGAAGTCAAGATAGCATTCCTTCAGCAACTCAGACTATCTCGCACCGAAAGAGAAGGGGCCATTTAGTATGGACTCTGGAGAACTGGAGATCAATGCACAGGGTGTTCCAACACAAGATCCCCTGGGCATTGAAACAACAATAAAAATGATCGTGGTAAAATATACCATCGTGGTAAAATATCCCATCGAGGTAAAATATCCCATCGTAGTAAAATATGCCATCGTGGTGAAATGTGCCATCGTGGTAAAATATCCCATCGTGGTAAAATATTCGTCACGTTTTCAACTCAAACTTCGAGCACCTCGTGTAACGCATTGCTAACCTCATCTCTATGGAACCTTTCAAGCAGAGACTAATTTCCGCGCGTTGTCGAATTTTCTTCAGAAAGCACGTTTTTGAGACAACATCTTGCCTTTCTCGGGCTTTTAAATCTGGTGAATGTTTGCAAGGGACGGGATTATCTGATGATCACTTGGGGGTCAACATAACTTCACTAAGAGGCCAAAAAAAAGAAACCGTGAAGTAGCGCGATTATGGCTGCAGCGCTGCAATATCGAAGCCCCTCAGGCTCCCGGCTAATAAATTACAGCGGCGATCTGGTAATTCGAGACGCACCGAGGCACCTCAGCAACTTTTGCTGCAGCAACTTCTGAAAATCTGAACGATAGCTCAAATTCTTTCACAAATTTTTGCCTCGTGGGCTTGATTGCAATTGAGAAGTGTTTCCACGCTATTTTACGTTCGCTATATGACCAAGCATGCTGCGACAGAAGTGGGAAAAGCCGCTGCGAATCAGCACGGGAGAAGCGAATGTTTTTTCACCAAAAGATATTGAGAAATTTACAGGCCGCTTCAATTTGTCTCGTTCTTAGAGTTGAGGCGTAGCCCAGTTACTCCGCCGCTACGAAACTGCAGAAGATGCATTAGGTAAGTAAGCGTTCCAGCGTATTTACGGTCCATGTTTCAGCATTAGAACAGGAACACCCGTGAGTGTTATACACCGCGAAGAGCTCGCTACTTCAACAGTTCTCTTAATCTGCGTACGCCGTGTACGTACATTTTACATTGATGGAGTCTAAGCCTTATGCAAACTGTCTCACGAGTTACGCCTAATCCCATTAACGAATCATCCGAATAAGGCCAGCGGTGCATTCACACGGTCAGCGTAATCGACAGTGGCCGTGCGAATGAAACAACCCCGGCGGAGAGAGTTCTCAACATGATTCGCTGAGGTGCTGTAGCTGCTGAGGTGAATGATGTAGCTGCCTCAACACACGTCTTTTCTAGAAACCTAACAGCTTGTTTGAGCTCAGAACTACTGTCTCTCTTACGTCGAATCCATTATTTTTTCGTTTCGTATTGGTTGTAGTACTGAGCCAAATGAAAATGAAGATTACTTGTGGTAAATAAACGTTTCAAATATTCGAAGATGAATATAAAATTGTAATATGTCGCTCGCAGTGTTGGGGTCGGACGTGACCGGCAACGTGCGGCTGTATCCCGTGCTGGTGGAGGACGACAAGGAAGTCTTCCTGGCCTGCACCAACTTCGGACTTTTCCATGCCGGTGAGCAGCGATTTTAACTTGAAAATTCAGTTCTCCTTCAACATTCGGGGGTTAGGAAGCACAAGCAGGTTTCGACACGCGCATCAGCGTGTGTCGACGCGTGTTAGGCAATTAGGTAATTAAATGTTCGTTTTAGTGCAGATAACGCGTCAGCTGAAACACAAAAATTGAATAGCAACACTTGCGAAAATTACGCTAGAACAAAGGGTTAGGGCACAATAAATTTCGTCGTCAATTCCTGCAGCATTGGGCATGCGTGAAATAATAGACACTGTACGAGGTCGTCCATTCTCGTGACTAAGTCGGCTGACACAATGCCGGGCTGACGCCACACCTGCTTCGCGCCAGGTAGACAGGCATACAAGACCACTGTGGGGACGGAATCCCTTCTAAATTCTACGTTATGTTAAGCAAGGGCGCTCCTGAGCGGCACTAGAAAAATCGTGTTTTTGGACTTCATTTCACACACTTCGCTTTGAGTTTGAGGACCAAAATATACTGCGAGACGCCTATTCCAAATTACAGAGCACCATTTAACATCAAAATTCGATATTTGTTAGAAATATATTGGCTGCTACAAGGTTAAGTTTAATGTTCATTTTTTACCCTCAGAGTACGCCTACACATTCATGACCCCCGGCGCCTTGGTATCTGGGGATGTGGGACATCTGAAAAGAGACTTGGTGAGGAAAGGCATCCCATTGGCTGGCGCTATGACGGCGGTCGACCAATCCTGCTTCGAGTACGATATCGAGGCGCAGCGTAACTCCCTTCGAACAGGAGTTGGGGCGGAAAGTCCTCTCCGAAATGACATTCACGTCGAAAGAAGCGACACCCGGCAAGACCCCGTCAGGAGCGCCCATTGGAACCCGTTGATACAATCAGAGGGCAGGCCTGTGCAGCCTCGAAACCCTCTCTGGTATGACACGAGGGCGTAACGTAGGACCTGCACACTTCATCTTGGTCTGAGACTTCATCGCACGGAATATCCAAGCTCTTCTAGAACCGATGTGCGAATTCAACGAAGAGCTTGTCGGTTCCGACCTCCCAAGCTCGGTTCGAAAGCTTCCCAGTTTTTGCTGAACATTTCACTAAATGACGCTAATAAAATCAGTTTGTTTCATTAGGTGCTGCCATGGGAGACTAGTACGCTTCCATTCGCGGTGACTTAAGTGAACTGACTTCTTAACCGTCAGTCAACTAATTGCGCGAGTTTAAAGGTTTCCCATAAAATACGCATGGTTACATGTTGTCCACTTTTAAATTTTATTCGTCCTCATGATACGCTGATTAAATAACTCCTTGATAAAACTGCATTCAGCTGTGGCAAAGCGGAGTAAAAGTACTTTGTTAGATAAAACATTCGATTTTATCTCATTCACTGAATGGAAATGGATATTTTTTACGATACACGTGAGCGTTCTGTGCCATAGGTAACACACGTTGCAGTGTGAATACAAATGCAATTTCATGGAAAACACTCAGTGCCAATGCCATGCATGTGAAACATTAGAACCTTTTCGCCCTAATAAACTCAACTGATATTACTGCTTCTCGACGTAGAGTTCGAACAATCGGAGTTTGGTTTTAAAACGGATAGTGTAACTTAGGAATTCAACATCTCAATGTTCATAGTTACGTAGAATGCTGCATAAAATCTTTACGTGGGGCTTAAGTACTTTTGAAAAATTTTCTCAATAGAATTTTTCCATACGTGCTACTTAGGGTTAATGAACAGTGTGTAGTTAACATTTATTTATGGATATTTATTTTGTGGTTAAACAATCTATTTCCGTCGATAGAAAACTAAATAAAATCAACTCTGACTTCAGATGAAATTGAAGGCATTAATTCGTTTCATTTCTCCTCAGTAGCAAAAACCTACTCACAATTAATAAAAATTCTGCCGTCTTTTTGTCGCTAACGTTCGTGTTCAACGAGCGCTCCTCATGCGCCGCGAGCTCGACTTCAGGGCGGCGAAGCTGCGCTTTCCAACAAATATGACGTAATTTTTCCTCACATTTGTATTCTACAGAAAATAAAGCATGGTACGCTAAACTAAATACAAAATTGGAACAAAATTATATAGAATAACAAAAATATTTAAATAGTAATAAAAAGTACAACGAAATTTTCAACATCCAAAATGCGCTCTCTGATATAAGCTAGAGTGCTATTCAACACCACGCTCGAGAATGGTATTTTAAATTGTGTCGTTCTCATTGAATTTGACAGCCCGAGCACTTTTTTCACTCAGTGTCAGCAGTGCTGGATTTATAAATTTGATGCAGGGAAATATACACGCACAATGTCGTGGCCTAGACGTGATCATCTGAGAGCGAGAATAATTTAGTAAGTATACATGTATGTTGGGGTAGATAGCGAGGAGGGCGAGTAAGAATAGTGATAGATGTAGGTGTAGAAGGAGAGCACTCGCTAGATCATGTTTGTCTACGTAACACCTTTTCGCCTAGCTGCAGTTTTGGTGTTGACTTCACGTTCCACGTTTTTTGATAAGTCATGATCCGTAGATTTGCGTTAAAAATGTACGCAGAAAACCTTACAGAAGAGACACCCATATTTTTCATTTGAAACAGTTGCAATTCATTAGCAAATTACAAGACGGGTCCGAGCAATTGGCCACAACAAATTTTACCCAAGAATTTTGATCCATTCGCCTTTTATTCTGCCTGCCTATTTTCAAAAGACGCAGAGCATGTCGCGGGGTGGTCCACACACCTGTACTTCTTTTTCCGAGAGAAGGGCTGCTGGCTCACCCTTCTTTTAAAGTCACTGGTCTTTCCCTCTCGTACAGTGACGCAGATGCAGATAACTACAGGACCACCCCCCCATATTGCTGTGGGACTTTATAGATCAAATGACTAGTTAGTTTAAACGTCCCAATCCACATGAAATGTGATCCAAAGAGAGCGAATAGAGGGACCATTTAGTGTGGACCGTAAAGAACTGGGAATCTATGCATAACGTGTGTTTAAACACAGGATCCCCTGGGCAAATAAGCAGCAAGCTAAGAATGAAGAAAAAAAGACAAAGAAAAGATAGCTAGGAAGTTGGGACAACAGAAAAAGCAAAGTGGGCACGAAAGGTAGAAGTCCCGACCGCCTCTCTATGGCTGAGGTACATGCGGCAGCGGTTTTGCTATTTCCGTAACATCTTCCTGTGAAAGGGTTCGGATCTGAGGAGACGACGGTAAGATTTGAGTCAGGGTAACCTAGGTTTCTTTCTCCACAGCAGGTCTTCTTCAATGAGTATTACGCTAAGCTCTTCAGGCAGACGGATTGAGTGGCGATGCAAGCGTTGTCAGAGGCTTCAGACTTTGTCTAAATTCCACCTTAAACACGGAGAGGCTAGCTATGAGAGATGATGTAGTTCGCCCTTAGGAAAGTTTCAACATTTTAAATACACTTTCCCTGTGGGAGGCGGGTAATTATTTACCCACACCAAAACCGGCGGGGTTAAAGGACAGAGGTGAAGAATTTCAAAAGTGCATTTAAAGCAGACCGTGGCACAGCCACGTCTGCCTATCAACTAAACAGTGTTAATAGAGGCTTTGGTGCGGTAGGAACGAACATACCTAACGTGCGTAGCGCGACATCCCGGCCCCCATTGAGTGGCTATACGAGTAGATGCGTTGTGCCCTGCCGGATTAGCATCATACGATTTCACTTCCCGGGCCAGCCTAGCCGACGGACATCTGCCGGAGACGGTCTGCATGATGCTACGCTTAGCAGCTTTGGCGCAAGGTTCCATGTCCTGTGAGAATCGACTGTTGCTGTGAATAAGTCAGTATTCTACCAGCTCTCTTGTCTTGTGTCGGCTGCATATTCTCATTGCGAGCTTTCAGATAATGGAGCCGGACTTTCTTCTCTTCAGTGTCGTGTTATTCAAGTTACGGAGCACGACACAGTACTTGAGCTATTTGTCGTCGTTTGCTAGATGCACCAACCATTAAGAGCAGGCGAAACTGCAACTGCATAGAGCAATTAGTCCAAGACAGTTCATCAGAACCCCTCGTCCCTTTCTTCCATGACCAAAACTTCCCCAAGTTCGATGCACATGAAGAAAATTGAGCTCAAAGTTTGACGGTGCCTCTGAGCGCGTATATTTGTAACTGGAGCATTGTTTCTCGGCGGTTTTCTGTGAGGGACTCGCGACTTCGAAATAAACGTCATCAAGCGGGAGTTTTCTCGCATGCCGCTCCAAGAAACGTAGAAAAATGCAAAGTGGGGAGAGGAAGACGAGAGCTACAGTTCACTAAGAAGAAATACATCGCTAAAGTTCGTCTGAAAAGCTCCGTAAAGCTTCGTTCACTGAGTTTCGTAAGTCGCAGAACTTCCAGCCTCGTACATTATATTCCTCATAAACTTAATTTGAACCGAATTAATAAACTAGTGCGGGGAAAATCCCGGTAAAATGAACTCATTAATATAATCGGTAACGTAATATCATAATTCTATCATAATTACTGTAACATAATTAAAGCATTCTAGTGAAAATATATTTACAACATTATTACACCTTATTACAAAGTATCATTTCCTTTAACACTGCTAATAATATTCTACAATTTCAACCTAACGAAGCCACTGGCAAAGAGGTACCGCAACACTGAGAGCGAGACAAAAATGTCGTAGAATGAAGACGACATGCGAGAGTTGAGGATCGTGCAGAACGTTGGTTGTAAGAGACCTTAGCATGGAGATTCAGCTAAATATTTAAAAGAAATACGAGTTGCTAGCACGGGCATCCTGTACTAACTCAGGGGGAGAGAGAGAGGAGCCAACATAGGGAACACATTACCTTTTGACTTTTCGTATTACTATTTTGCTGTTACATTATGATTGTCCGTATCAATATTCTGACCAGCAGCTTTTGACCGTTCACATTGATAGTCGACCATTATCAGTGTAAAATGCGCCTGCGGAAAGCATGCCGTTCCCTCTGTGGTGAGGGCTGAGGCACTCACACAGGAATAGCAGCAGCCCACGGTTTGCTGACGAGCACACACATCACTTCCAAGTTCCGTGCATGCTGGAAGAGTAGCATTTACAGTAACTGGCACTATATAGTTTTTCTTCTTGTACTTTATGCTTGAATTATTTATCAATTCATGGGTCCCTCCCCTTTTATTCAACATTGAATTTTACTTTTTTTGTTTCATTCAATTACGCAGTTATGCAAGTAACGTTCATTTTTGTAAATGTACGCAAACATAACTAATTTGTATGTGGCACAATTGTGCTATCATATGAATTTCGTGGTGGTCATAGCATGAATTGTGCAATGAAACTCGCGTTTTTTTTGACATTCCGCGAAGAAGGAAATAAGTACGTTAGATAGTTATTTCCTTGTCGGGCTAATATACGTAGGTGCATTCCCTGCATTGTGTAATGTTAGTTTAACATGAAGCTAGATTGTGTAGGATGACCGCGTTTGCTGCGTTATACGAGATTACAATTGCAGAATGTGTGACGAGATGTTAGCGTCAGTGTTACGTCCTCGGTCTCAGTCTGCTTGGTCTGTTCAGTCTGTTCAGTCTGCTTGGTCTGCTCAGTCTGCTTGGTCTGCTCAGTTTGCTTGGTCTGCTCGGTCTGCTCGGTCTGCTCGGCCTGCTCGGCCTGCTCGGTCTGCTCGGTCTGCCCGGTCTGCCCGGTCTGCTCGGTCTGCTCGGTCTGCTCGGTCTGCTCCAGAAACAAGGCACAGACGGTGCGATGCGGCGAGATGTAATCACGGGATGGTAATCTTCCAACACGTTGTTCTCGAGGCTGGCGGCAAATGATACAATTTTGGTCGGCAATAAAAATCTCGCCGTCTGACGTCGTAGGACTTGAGTAGGAACACAAGAATGGACCCAAGAATGACTCACTCCTGTTGTTACTTTCTATTCTATTCGTGTTGCAGCGAATACCAGCATATGCTCCCAATTTCATGTACATGCAGTATGTCAAACAGAGTCAAAAAAATATTTATATTCATGTCAATTTACCGGCGTTGATGCACTCAAAGTTCACTTTGCTTTGGCACACACTGCTCGAAAGCTCATCACCAAACTTTCTGGTGCACCGTACAATCTCAACTCAATCCCGATGTTTTGCCCTGCATCGCAGTCGACCAATTTGACGAAGTTAGCGGTCCCAGCGTGCCTAAGGCGAGTCCTCACGGCAGGAAGCTCCGGCCATCAAAGTTAGGTAAATTAGCGGCCCTGCAGCCCTCCTGGTCTCGGCCGCGGTGTATGGGCGCTTCTGAAGTACTCTGGGCCACGGCATGCCGCTGTCGGAACTGACGGAGCGACTTGAGCAAGCGCGCGGTACTTCACAGTATCAGCTCTAACGTGGATTTGCAGATCATCAACGAAGTGACAGGAAGAGAGATCGATAAGCAATATAGACTGCAGGTTACGGCATTGATGAAGCAAGCTCAGCCTGAGCTTATTATCATTTTGCCACTGCGCTCTCTTTGAACATGCACAGAGATGCAAATGTGCAGAACTAATTTGAGTATCATGAGGTTAGCAAGGGATCTTGACGAGTTTCATTCTAATCGCGGAAAAATAAAATTTCCATAGAATTTCTACATTGACGATAGCATGGTAAAATAACTTGAAACAAAAGGGTTAATACCAGTCAAAAGACTAAAGAAAGGCGAAGGTTAACCCACCAAATAAGGAGAGGGTGTTACGCTGGTCACGGGCTGGCGGGAAGAGAGTGGGAGCTGAAGGAGAGCAGGGCACCGCATTAGGCGCTTCATTATCCGCGCCAGGCACCTCATTTTGCCGAGGCCGATCAACGAACCAGCTGGGGTCACACGAGAGGGAAGCCATGTTCCAGAAATTGTGCGTCCTGTGAACCGGTTACGGCAGACGCCAGAGATGCCGTGTGGCTAAATCTGGGGCTCTGTACAGCAGCTGTGGATAGGCTTGGGGGAAGCCATGTGGCTCATATGTAGGGGCAAAGGAGAGAGAGACTTGGGCCGCCTTGAGACGAGTCAAGTTGGTAGGGATGAAAGGAAGGCAACTGTACACAATATTACGTCTCTATCAACCAATCGATGAGTGCGTGGCCATCGTTTCTGTGCACTAGCAGACTGTAACAAAGACGTCACAATGCTTAGGAAACTCATTGAAGTATGCAGAAGCAAAGAAATTGATCGTGATGAGCACAGCTATTAGTTATAGTAGGTTTTATCCGTGAAAATTTAAATATATTAAACAAGACAAGGCAACAAGTCCTCTATACACTCGCTGGAAAACGCGATAGAGAAGAACTGGCATTGCGACGAGTGCAAGGGTAATGAGAATTTCATACGTTTGACTACCTCTGTTGCCGCGATCAGCCAAGCCCCACACAAAAATGCAGGAGACGTGCACAGCAACCTGCAGGCGTGCAGAAGAACGACCTCACTGCCTGTGTCACCACACGTCCCCACACAAGGACGACCTCACTGCCTGTGTCACCACACGTCCCAAAGTCGAGCACAATCTCACAGGGTCTCTCTAACGTAATCTGCGATCTTACCAAAACGTAATTAGAACATAATGACCCATCAAGAACTTGCACGACCCCATCTGTTGTGTGCACCAAGTCTTTCTACGCCATCATCCACGGAAAGGATTAGCGTGGGTAGAGCTCGCGAACGGTGGCCGAGTGGTGTTCATGGGAATTGGTATTCAACGGCTTGGTTTGGAATGCTTACTGCTTGGTGCGAACACAAAGTGCCGGTTTGTCGAGTCAGAAATTTAGCGGACCATTGCGATGTTCAGCGGTAACTCAGGGAATCCCAAGACAATGGGTGAGACTTACGCTACAAGTACGTATGTTTTACGAGTTACTTCTGAACAAAGTTCTTATCTCAAGCTTATTCATTCATATCGCAATGAAAACTGTTTGTTTATTAATTGATTAATAATTAGTTAGTTTAAGGCTCAATAGCCACAAGAATAGTGATCCAAAGAGGGCAAAGAGAAGAGACCATTTAGCACGGGCTGTAAAAAACGTGGAATCTATGCACAGGGACGTTCTCACACCGGATTTTCTCAGCACAGAAACCGCAAGTTAAGAAGGAAGAGAAGAAAAAAGACAAAGGAGAAGTAGCGAAGAACGTATAAAAATTAAAAGATGCAAAGTGGGCACGAAAGATACAAATCCGGAAGACCGATCTATAGCCCTTGTAACCTAACAGTGCTTCCCTAGGGTTGCCAGTCCCCATAGCACACGACAGACAATCCTTGCTAACCTAAACCCTACAGCCGATCCTATGCCTCTGAAGGGCGCAATGAAAACAAACAACGGTTTCCCTGTGAAATAAAATTCCACTCAACTCCTAACTCCATAAGATAAGCTCGCGTGCCCAGCTCCGCATACGTATTTTACAAACGTCCATTTTACTCAGCGTGTTGGCCTCCGTCTTGCGCCTCCCACACTGCTTGAGAGGAGCACCACGTGCAAGGGGCCATGAAGGTGATCGTCCTCACATGACCGACCTGATGTAGGCGCCACTTGATTTGCGCTGAAAATTTTTAGTCTCAAGGCGTTCGAAATACTGGCTTATACGTCAAGAGCGCATGCTGCGTAATCTTGGAGCTATGAATTTGGAACTCAATTCAAATTATGCCTGAAATGAATGCGTGGTAAGTCGAAGGTTGCCTGTATTGCTACAGAAGCGATCATTGGTAATTTTTTCAATAAATAGTTCTTTGCATTTTGTTCATATCTTTTAGTTAGTTTCGGACGGCATAGTTTATTTATTAAAAATAGATGCTTTTACCCAACCTCTACTAACAACGGAGTATAATAGGAGGAGTAGTAGTAGTGCTATAGATTGCAGTGCTTCTGAGATTCAGTCACTTTGTATAGAAAAAAAGGACCATTTAGTATGGACTGTAGAAAACGGGGAATCTCTACACATCGTGTGCTCCCACACAGGATCCCCTTCGCATAAAAAAAATAGCAAGTTAATGATGAAGAGGAAAAAAAAAGCCAAAGATAGCGAAGAAGATGTGAAAATTGAAAGAAACAAAGGGGGTTCTAGTGATAAAAGTCCCAAAGGCCTATCTAAAGTAGAGGTAAAGTAACAGTGCCCCCCCCTTCCCCTTGGGGTAGCCAGTCCTCATAAGTTGCGACACTCTACCCTAACCAAACTATTGCCTATCCCATGTCCCCTGAGGAAACGTGTGAATACGAGTATACTTCTAGAATTGCGTAAAAATAATTTAGATGTTCGCTTAAATTTCAGGAAAGAACACTTTGCTTGACTGACTTTAGGGAAAGATGACGCTGGATCAAAAACACCGCGTAAAATGATTTTTGTTGCTAGCAATTGACTGTTATTTTTGTGAATCTTCACGTTGCAAAACCTTAGAAAATGACTATCATATTCACAAGAAACTTGGCTTTTGTGTTATACTCGTACCATATTCATTACTCACATCAACATGAACGAGTGTAAGTTTATCAATGACCTAGCAAGAAAAGCCCAGTCATAGCATTCAATTTCTTGCATTTAGCTACGAAGAAATAAGGGTGAATTATAGTTTCACATCTCAGGAACAGGACAATAGTACAATACAGCCACACCGCGACGTCATTGGACGAGACATGTTAGTGTGTGTACAGGACACTCCGAGCGCTGCAGGACTGCCTCTACCAGAACTGTGAATGAGCGAGAGCAGCACGTCGCGCAGCTGGCAGCCGTGTTCAGCCACCCAGCCGAGCTGCGCCTCAAGCTCTTCCAGAGCTTGTGTCCACTTACAGAAACATCCGAGTTTCTGCATAAGAACTGAACACAAACAAAGCTTAATCTGGCGGTGAATCCAGCAGGGGATTCATCGATGCATGGTTATGCTTCCGTTCAAAAAAGTTCAACATACGTTAGTGAGCGCTATGATCAAAACTGGCTGCTTAGCAGATGGATGTAGCATTTCAAGTGTCTTCACGACTTTAAAAGCATTAAAGAGGCTTTGTTTACCTCTCTGTGACTCGGGACGTGAAACTCAAAAGTCTGTGTTGAGGCAATATTAGAATTTCTGAGCGTTGTCTGGAAATACACCGCAATAAATACGTGCTGATGTTGCCAAACCGTCTATCGTTGTCCACCGAGATCAGGCGGACAGAAGCTCCTAATAAAGCCACCACTCGAAAACGACAGAGTGCTCTAGATCCCGTACTGCACGTGCAGTCGTACATCTGTTAGGGGCCTTCCACACCATTAGTCTATTCCTAAGACGGTGTCGGAAGACAGCCAAATATGGGGGTTGAATACTAACTTTACCTCCTATTCTGTAGTCAGGTCGGAAGTCCCTGGACTTGTGACTCGACTCCAGAACAGAGAACAGAGTTAGGATTCGACGCCCATGTTTGATGTCTTCAGACCCTGTCTTCCAGCATTGCCTGATCATGTGAAGGACCATATAGGACAGCACACAGGTCCTTCCCCAGCACGCAGGTCCTTCCCCAGCACACAGGTCCTTCCCCAGCACACAGGTCCTTCCCCAGCACGCAGGTCCTTCCCTAAGCTCACTTGAACAGTTCGGTGTGACGCTGCCGAGCGTAATGAACCGTCAGCGCTGCTTCACCGTGTGGGAGGTGTACAGACGCCTCCACATTAGACGGGTTTCTTTGGTTGACATTCGCTATGCTAGCGTCTGAAATAGACCAGTTTATCATAACGACAGATGTCCTTCCAGAGTAACCTTTCCGCCACGGTGTCTGTTATTTTGGTCACCCATGCGATATCTGAGCTTGGAAGAGCCAAATCAGTAATGCCTCCGGGAAAAAGTCGGACTATTTTAATGAGGCCTCTGACTGACAAATTACTGTTTGACAATCGTTAATCTCGCAATATTTATACCCAAAATTGATCCTTATACAATTACCTAATATAAAAATTTTCAATTACAAATATCTGTTTCATAATAAATGATGCGAGAGAATCAACAATCAGTAATTCCGTACAGTTTTGACAAGATAGAGCTTTATATTCTATTCTTCCATTGATGTCGGATTTGTGACCGTCAACCGGGACCCAGCAAGCTCACCTCTGCGAACTTGCTCACGACGGCCCCACGCGACAGGATATCTGATGCGACTATTCGAGCGCTGTCGCCCTGTACGGCCTCCACAGCACCTGCAGCACCTGCCTTTGGCGTCTTCCAGCTCCTCTGGGTGGAGCTTGAAATAAACGGCATTTTCCAGGTGAAAGGCGGCTGAAAAATGTTCGCTTCTCAGCTATACAAGGAAGAATAGCGTCGTGGAGAGGAACTTCAAAGAACGGAATATTTTCCTAGCAAATGGATTCTAGGAGATGCTTGCTTTTCGGTAAAATAAGAAAGATCAGCGTCCGTCGCGGAGGTAAACCTCAGAATGTGCGGGGTTTTCTAGGCCAATGGAAGCTAAAAAAAGTTTGATACTCGGCAAAACAGGGAATAAAGGCACCTCACACTCGCTCCAGCAGAATGCTGAAGCTCTCGTCCATGAGAGTCCTTTTCTTGCCACCAGAGCGGAAGCGCTGCGTAACAAATGTGAAGTTACTTCCGCTCCATCAAGTCCGTCCGTTTCTTTTAAAAACGCCTCTAAACCGCGTCAGCGCCGAGCCCACTTTCGTGACGAATTTTCTGTTTTTCCAGTCAACGTCTGGCAACACCGCGCCCACTCAAGATATTTTGAACGTAATAGCAAATCATTGAAGAGTGTAAAAATATTTTTAGATGAATAACAGAGACTGGGTAAGCATTGTACAGGAGATTTATTTATAGTGCCAGACGTCAAAGAATTTTACACAAAAGTCTTGAAGTAAGAAGCCTCCAGAGGCCGAGCAGGCGTCGTAATTTTGCAGTGGATGCAAGGTAGCAACTAGCCATGCAGCCTTCTTCTCAGTGCCGTCTTGGCTCTCGTGCAGGTTGGAGGTGTCGCAAGTTTCCCTCAAGACCCGTTTTCCAGAGCTTCTCATGCTTATTGACAGGCAAGTACAAAATTTAGAAAGTAGTTGTATGTGTAAGAACCCAGGCAATTATGTTGAAATACTCGGGACAAATTAGCCAAACTTCGTTTAATAAGCAGGCATTTTAAAGCAGAAATTTCCCCTTGCAGCGCAGTAGTTTCAGCGGAGAAGGGAAATACAGATAACAAGAAAATTTCATGAGATTTACTCCTTCCGAATTTCTCCGGTGTCGACAAACACATCATAAATCCTACCGTGTGCCACACATAAACATTAAGGATTTGTTAAACAAAAAGATACTTAAATCTACGGAGTAATGTCCGTAGACTTTTTTAGCCCGAGTATCCTTCATAAATGACATGTCAGCTGTCTGCAAATGCATGAAACTTTCACTTTCAAAACCGCACCGGCTCGCGAGCATCAGTCAGTAGGTACAGCTAAAACAGTGGCCCATGCTTGCAGTTACTGGCGCGACGCGTTCTGCTGTTCTCGCGGCACGAATTCTCGCAGCGCACCATAACCGAACGGCAACTGCACAACAGATCCTCCCAACCATTGCTTTTGCAGTTACGGTAGGCCGTCGTGCCAGGGCCCTAGAGGAGTGCTGGGCTCAAAAAAACTGCAAGGGGACCACAAAGTCTCTTTTGCGCTCTAAAATTTAATTACGGAGGTAATATATAAAATATATTAGCTTGACTTGTTTCGTGTAATGAAAAGCTTCGATAAGCACTGCGTAATGAGGAACAACAGCAAGTTAATGCATCTATTTTCCCTATTACCTTTAAACTCAATTTTAAAATAGTATAGCGACTGTATGAACACCTTGTTCCGTGAATTATATATCTAGAATAGGGTCATCAGGTCTCTAGTTTTATGTACAAAATAAAAATTTAGGCGTCGACAAA
The DNA here is from genome assembly GCA_014899125.1 of Orchestia grillus. Classification (NCBI taxonomy): domain Eukaryota; kingdom Metazoa; phylum Arthropoda; class Malacostraca; order Amphipoda; family Talitridae; genus Orchestia; species Orchestia grillus. The sequence goes on along the minus strand of VOMN01050746.1, from coordinate 4,410 downwards.
ATTCTTACTCATTAACCTAACTGCGGTCTAGAGAATGCGGTCTAAAATAAGTCATTTTCTAGCTCTTGAAGTGGAGCAAAACGTTATCGTCACTAACACATTGGAGGAAAATGGTCATTCGAAATAATAGTTGCATTTTATTATTGATGGAAATTGTACTTCAAATTCTGAACCCACGTCCTAAAAAAGCATCAAAGCACCTTGATGTTTGAGTGATCTTTATGTTCAAAGAGCTTTTGAGTGACTAAATAAAATTTTTATACTTCACTCAATCAAATTTTGTCTTGAATCAGGAAATGAATTGAAATCTAAATTAGGTCACGTCAAGGACCGCAGAGAGCCAGGAGAAACTAGTGATGGTGTATAATAAATTCCATGTACTTCTTGTGATTAAATTTACATTGGGGAAACTACTCGCTACGTACAAACATGTATAAATGAACATAAAAATAAGGTATCTTAAAATTGACCCAACTCATCAATCATCAAACACGTTCGAAAAACGGGGCACGTAATTCAGTAGCGCCAGGTGGAAATTTAGTAAATGCGATAAAGTAAACGAAAGAAAAGTTGTCAAAGCTAGTTTTATGCTGTCAAAAAATAGCATGTACAATCGTGTTGTCACCATATCGGCGTCTGCTAAACGGTTATCCTGTCTCTTATTTTGGAGCATCCTACCCCGAGCCACACTGATGTGCCACCGTTACAGGCCTGTCGAGTTTAATATTCTTCCTCAAGGGAAGTATTCCACCCCGGGGTATCAAACCAGGGACCTCCTGATTACGAGGCAAGCACGCCAGTCACTTGTGCTTCGGAGTGATGAGTAACTTAATATTAGGTTGTATTTATCCTACAAGAAGCCTATTCTCCAATTTCTACTGCGTATTATCATACCTTCATGCACTTAGCAGCCAAAGATGAATTAATATATATATACATAAATGCATGAATTGGGAACATATATATATATATATATGTTCATACATACATATATATATATATATATATGTATATGTATATATATGTATGTATACATATATGTATATATATGTATGTATATATATATGTATGTATACATATATATATATATATATATGTATACTTTGGCGAATTTCATTTGCCAAGAATGAGTAACGATGTGACGTTGGTCGAAAGGCCAATGTCTAATGAATAAAAAAAGCTTGAAATTTAAATTTCCAAACTATGGAACCTGAGAGCCAACCTACTTTTGCTCTTATATAAATACAAGCATAATATATCGTATCTTTACATGATGTGAGCACAACATGAGGAATGGCGGGCTGAGCCATCGGAGGCCTACTCTGGTAATGTAAAGGGGCTTAAACAGGCCAATGCTCCATGAATACTGGCTACCAATGTTGGATCTTGCAGTCCTGAACAATAAAATATCTTGGAAGTTCGCACCAATTTGGTTGTTTTAACATACCGAGTGAAAATTAAGCTGAGGCTGAAATGTCCTTGTAGGCCTTGAAGGGATCGCTATAGAAATTTTGGCTGCCATCATTTCTTGCACGGCTTCGGCACGCGCGCTGTGTTGCCGCCAACGGAACACTCTTCGGTAGTGCCCAATATTTATTTGTGTTAACGGAAGTCAAGCTTTTCTCGACGCAGTGATTTTCACATCGAAAGAGAATATTTTGGGATTTGAAGAGTAACGTCTCGAGAGAACAAGAAAAGCAGTCCCAGAACTCAAACGCTCATTATTAACTTCTCTTCACGAATCGTAATTTTTACCTTTCTGCAGCAGCTGCTCAAAGCCCATGGATTTTAAAATAAAATCGAGAGCCACTTTCAAAAGAAGCAAAATTTTGGCGGTATTTATTAGTGTTTCAACTCTCTGCAACGAGTTTGGACCATCTCATAAACTCGCTTTTTTTCGAAACTTAGTTTGAAAAAACGAGATTTTACCGGCTGCAGTGCACGAAAGCGCGTGCCGTTCCGTGCGCATCGGTAAAACTGGACATATTAATGCACCCCACCGACGGCGACCACATGGGAATACTCTCAAACTCATCTGGCAATTAACACATTATAAAAAAGAACAATTAAGATTTCCTATAAATATTGTTAGCGTACAGGCGAGTCAGGGAACAGCGAATTTCTAATAGGAGCGCTGACTGCGATGCTCCAGCCCAACTTAGCACAAAAAAGTTTTTTTCCTTCTCTTACAAACGGCGTGCCCGCACCAACAGTAACGCCTTTGACAGCGCGGGTAAGATCATCTCACCAGCAACACTGGTTAGGGGCTTTATAAATGAGATCACGAGCTTTCGGAGGGCTTCTTGTTCTATGTTAGCGAGTACCAGCGAAGTATTCCCGGACGCATTTCAAATCATCCATATGGGCTCTCTTCAAATAAATAAGTCCTGCGACCTCCATAAATTTTGCGCTCAACTATAGACAAATTTTCTATGGGACACACTGCGATGTGGTGCGAGTGTCGGGTCATGATGGGACGGGCTGCTCAGCTGACTCGTGTTGTTCTCTCTTCTTCTAAAATGGAGTTTCGTAGAAAATTTTTCGCGTGACCGAGCACGACGATATTAATAGAGTTGTTTTTCATCACCCGTACGCCGATATAGATAACCTTTGTATGTGTAAGTTTTGAACTTAATCGAGCGACTTTACAACATGTAAGCTCTCTTGCAATTCCACGCTCGACTTGGCATAGTTTCCGCTATCATAAAACTGCCAAGTTTTTCAAATGAGAAAGAGAAAAGTTAAATTTGCCGAGTTTGAAATGGTCTGATCAGCTGGCGCCAGCAACTCCACGGTGGTAACGAACATTAAATTAATGGTAAATATCATAAAAAGCGTCAAATAGCTTACACTGCTGCTTTGGCGTGAGTATAAGAGAAGCGGTTGGGATTTGTTAACGTCAGGTTTCAACCTTGGACAGCACCTTGCATTACACTTGATACACTTCGCTACAATAATATTGTGTTTGTGTTAAAATTACTCAAGAATTGTTTGCGATTTACATAAAAAATAGGTGTAGTAAAGGGGTAAAATGACAGTAACCTACCTAATCTAACTTTTCACTGCGGTATCTATAATAATCCACATTTTTATCATTTTCTTCATAAGTATTTTCTTCAATACGTTCATGAATTTATCGACGGGATAGAGAGATATTAGACTGGATGAGAGCCACCGCTACCCCGTGCATAGACAAGTACTCAGATGAAACTGCCTCATGACGCTGCGCAAAAAAGTGCGATGAAAATTAGACTTTCCAGTCTCATTCTGAAAAAGATGAATTTTTTTAATACATAAGGTAAAAAAATTAATTCTATGCTATGACTGAGAGCAGCAGTTGCTTTGAGCCCACAGTCAAGCCACGATTCAGCCACATACTCGCCGTCTCACTGTGGTGTTTCTTCCCTCCATCACCCGTTATTTCATCCGTGCTATGTCCGGTCTCAGGAGAACATGCACGGGAGTCTTCCGTTTACGCGTGCAGCGGGAACCAGCGCCGCATTCAGTTCCGTGACGACTCTCATTTACTCGAGAACCAAAAAGATATTTAAGAATAGTGCAGTGGGGCATCTTCAATTCGTCTGAAAAATGTAATCATTTTTCGTCAGGAAATATGTGGACTCCCACTGGGCAGTTAGAGCTGACTATCTTGGAGCAACCGTGTACATGTGCATTTGTTGTACCTTTTTTGTGTTGAATTCCCTGCTTTTTAGGAAATCGGTGATCATTTGTTGCACGATTTTGTGTTGAATTCTCGGCTTTTAAGGAAATCAGAAATCATTTATTGCGGGAGTTCGTGTTAAATTCACGACTCCGGGCGATCAGCGATCACTTGTGGCAGGCGTTTACACTGAAGTCGCACCTCATCAGGACGCTGAGGCCAGCGAGGCCAGACCACGGAGACCCCGAGGCTTCAGCACCAGGAACGTCGAAGCGTTCACTGCTCAGAGCTCACACAAGCTCGATTTCTTCAGGAATAGAAATGGATTTTGTAATTAAACAATGGAAGCCTTGAAGGGAGGAAACAATGGAAGCCTTGATGGGAGGAAACAATGGAAGCCTTGATGGAAGGAAACAATGGAAGCCTTGATGGAAGGAAACAATGGAAGCCTTGATGGGAGGAAACAATGGAAGCCTTGATGAGAAGAAACAATGGAAGCCTTGATGGGAGGAAACAATGGAAGTCTTGATGGGAGGAAACAATGGAAGCCTTGATGGGAGGTGAATATACGCATAAAAGGACTCCCTTAGAGTCGCAACTCACTGCTGCAGTTTTTTGAGGCGATCAGCGATTGATTACCGATTTTTGACTTACTATAGCTAGCATTGAGAGAATTTAGTTTCGTACGGTAAGGAAACTGCGGAAACCAACTATAAGGAGCGAGGTATGCGCGTGTGGTGTGTCTGGGG
>VOMN01050741.1:0-17589 GCA_014899125.1 Orchestia grillus | reverse complement strand
CTGGTACAGAGATTGTTTCTGAAGCTTCTGTCTCACTGTCAATAAGCGTAGGGGTTTTATTTTTGGTATGAAATATTTTTTTTCATTGGGGAATTACAGACTGGGCGAGATTCAGAAGTTTTTATGGATTTTGGCGGTTGAGGGTTCATTTCCGGAGCTTCAGTTTTATCAAGAGCCCGAGCATACGTTACTGAGTTTCCAGCCATAGAGTGTACAAGTGTGGTGAACTGCTGAGCTAGATCTTTTGTTGAATTTTTTATTCCATTACTGAGTTTTTTTATATGCGTGTTAAGTTGTTTTTCATGGTCATTCACAATATTAGTTTTTATTCTGGTTTCTATTGCACAGAGCAGCGTTTGTACGATGTTTTCGAGATCACTTGTGTCAATTTGATTGATCACATCTTCTTTTCTGATGAACATCGGTAGTTTACTTCGATCGGACGATTGTACAAGCTTGTCGATCGTTCATCACCAGTGTGCGATCTATTTACTTTATTGTGACAGAGTAATTTCTTAATTTCTCTACTTTCACTACCAGTCAAAAAATCAAATTCCTCAAATACATTTATTGCTTTTTAGATCTCGTTTCGATCACAGACACTATGCATACGTGTCTTGATTTTGTCCACCGATAAATCACTATTCGGAAGGTCTTCAATGAGTTCTGCGAGCACAGTATTTACAACGTATTACCTAGCGCCATTGTTATCGACGCTGTCTCATATATTATTCCCAGACGTGTTTACCATCGTTAGACGAGATGGTTTTATAGTAGAGCACGGAGCACACGTTTTATCTGGATGGTGCTCAGACTGGGACTGTCAGACTGGAATTATAATTTATTATGGTAATTTTATGTATAGTGCAGTTTACATTATGATCCTTAACATTATATCCGTGATGAAATAAGGACGATGATTCTTTTTTATGGGTAATATTGCCAGAAAATTGGAAGCGCGCATAGAAAGTTAAATATTCAACAAATAAACTTCAGAAACAACGTAAGGACTTTGCTGGTGACGTTAACCACACTCTCACGGATGGAGGGTTCTCAAAGGAAATTACTTGAGAGAAAGGTCCTCGAGAGTGGTCGAGGGCTTAACCACGAAAATTCAATCAAGTGCACAGGAAACATACGTCCGGCAGAGCTGTAGACGGGACTTCGGACACTTGAGCATACCACAAGGGAACGGCAATTGTTAAACTGAGTCAAACTGGGCGTGACTCGGAAGTAGATTTTGGGACAAGTAGACTGAAATCAGCCAATCAAGAGAGAAGGTAGAAAAAGAGGGCGTGGCTGATAGAAAGTTGGCTATCCTTAAATGTAGCATCGGGAGGGTTGAATTTGGAGCGCGGAGGAAGAAGGGCCTGAAGGCGGCGCAAGACGCGCCTTTCAGGCGTAAGGCCCGTACTATGAAGGATCATTTAAAACTTGCATTCCAAAACCACTGTCACACCTATGGACTCCGCCGCTGTATGCCGCTTAACCCACCATCGCATTACAATAACTTCAATTGCCACGAAGATATTCTTCCGAATCATTACAGCGATTCAAGAGGAGCAGTAATCAAAACCCCACAAACTTAATTACGTAACGTAAGAAGAATGGAGCATCGTCGAGATTAACGGAAGAATATCTCGGTGAGGCCAAGGCAAGTGCACTTTAGCGTGAGAGAGGATCATAAGAACTCTCGCTTGCGTCGGAACGCCACGCCAAATTGACTGTCAGACATAGGTCACGCGACAGGTGGAAGATCTCGGGCCGGGACGCCCATGCAAGCGGCAACCAGCACTTTAAGCGAATTTGAACGTGCCTTCAGTAATCAGCGAAGTTGTATGCGCTCAAGTGCCTGTAACAGTTAACGTATAGCCTCTTACAACAACTGCAAATCAATTTAACTATATTGTCTTGCAGTTAAGTGCCCCCCAATTAACCACATCGTCTCGCAGCTACATGCACAGGCATCCAGCTGGCAACTCCAGTACTTCTCGAGTATTTCCTGGATCAAAAGTAACGAGCATAATCGTGATCTACCGTGAGCCGTAATACATCGTCGGTGGAAGTTGCAGCATCGAGCCGCATCACCAAGAGCACCCGCACGTAGACACCATCGTAGCAGTAAGTGAGGTGTCAGGATACCTCGTTTGAGAGAAATAAAAACATGAAGTAGGAGCAGACGCCGACCCAGAAGAAAATGAAGCCACAGTTGGCTGAGCGCTACATGGGCGTCGCATCGAACAGGAAGCAGCGATTAGAACACCTAAGTGTAGTTAACATTTTTCAACGAAAATGTGCGAGTGCTTCACAGAAATGCGATTGTGAATGTGTTGGAGATGGAGGTAAATTGTATTGTTTAATTTTTTGTTCGAACTGCTGAATTTGATTTCTGCGGCATTAGATTCCTATCCTTTGCTAGCTCTTCATTCATAGTGACCTGCTTACTTATTTCATCAATGTGTCACCTTTCATTGATTCTCGCTGAACATGTCCTCGAGTTCCCGTTTTCTATTATCTGCAAGTTTGATTTCACGTGATTTATTACAATAGTGGACGAGTTAAATTCAATTTGGGTATTTTTTATACCCTTCTTCTGTAGATCAATGGGTGCATATATATATATATATATACATGGGAGAGGGATGAAGCGACCTCTTAAACCCTGACGAACTTCGTCTCGTCCCACATCAAAGATTTTTTAAATATTCTAACATAATACAATTCTAACACAACACAGAAGTAACACATGGCAATCCACACCACCACGACACTCAGCAAACCACACAACACATTGTATCACACAATACAAAACGTACTCACACCTGAACCCCCATCTCCACAACACTCAGCAAGCCACACAACACAAAACACACACATGGCACCCTATATCTCCACAACACTCAGCAAACCATTTAACACAAAACACACACACACCCATAGCACCCCAAATCTCCAAAACGCATTACATCACACCACACAAAACACACATGACATCCCACATCTCAAGAACACTCTGCAAGCCACACAAAACATTACATCACACAACACAATGAAAGTTTGAAAGTTCCTACTCTGTAATTGTTTATACGGCATATTGCCTACCCTTCTTCTTTTTAATTATTTTAATTATTTTTAATACTAATTTTATCTTTCTCCTATGGGCTCATGTACTCACTTGCGTTACCATCAGCAATTAACTGCAGACCTGTCTGAAGTCTCCTACAAGAAATCTTTTTCCTCCCTCATATTATTTGAGGTGCAGAATGGGGGCTCCAGGCCTCAGAACTGTGAGTCTCATAGAAAACACTCCATCATCACAAATTCCTCATATTTTATCTGGAAGATGGGTAACCTGAGTATAAATTCAGACTATTAATCATTGTCAACTGGAAGAATCTTTAAAGAAATGAGCTCATCTATTCACAGATTACTACAAACAATTTTCTGCAAGCACTGAAGCCTCCAACAAACTCCCCGCATGTGTTAGGCACAAAATTTATTATTTTATAATTGAAAGGTTTAAATCCTAGTCAATTTTTACTTCATTATCATATTATAATAAGTTAGTTATACTGTTTCTTATACAATATAATATATATATATATAAAATTCATGAAATCATTTATACAGGAGTTTTAATGTATTATTTATGAAGGGGAAGTTAACGACCTGATGTTGCCACCTAACCACTTGAAACCCACTGTCAAAATACTATATAGTAAATAAAACCCGACAATTTCTATGTATGATATACTTGAAAATAACAACGTCCTGCTATTGCTAAAACACAGTCAATTAAAATTTATACACCCAAAGTTTTGTACCACACTACAACCATGTCACACCAACGCTAGCAGTTGACTAACAAACTTGCACAAAGGCTCAGTGCGCGGCTGGATTAAGCAGTTCACGTATCGTCTCAGGGTATGAACAGAAATCGTCTCAGGACATACATAAAATAAATATTTATTTGGATCCTTTCGCTGGTTATCGTTTCTCTCGCGTGAAATGAGAGTTCTTTATAAATCGGCCGACAAAATGAACATCAACAAGGTTATCGACCCTGCAAGATACACTTATTAATAATCCTACACCACAGACACTGGATGTGAACGCCGAACATTGCAAGCGATCGAAACCTCACGAAGCCTTCTAGGGCACTCATCCGATTGATCTAGGGCAGGGGTCACCAAACTTTTTCCACAGTGGGCCGGATAACTGNCGTCGCGGGCCGGATTCGGCCCGCGGGCCGTAGTTTGGTGACCCTTGATTTCTAGGGGATACTATCTTTGCTCCCCATTTTAGGTTACATGTTCTCGAGTGACGTGTTTTTTTCTATTTAAATATCCGTGGAAGTAGAAAAAGTGGGAAAATATTTTTTTACTTTTATCCATTTAGGAGGTAAAAAGAACTATTGGAAAGACTTTATCCGTCAAAATGAGTTCCCTCATCACCTAGTGTAAAACATTTTTCAGAAACCCTGATTCCTTGTTCACAAATCGTCCTCCCGTGCCTCTAATTGGTAGGCTGCTCGAAATAAATTGTGGAAGAAAATTTTCATGGCAATTGAGATAAGCTCGTCGATTGATCGATGAATGCTGATGTAGATTCTCGTGTTTGCTTCGAGCGATTAATTAATGTTTCGTCTGCTGCTTCCTATCTAGCTTGAGCTGACGTTTGTGTAGACTTGATCCTTCGATTTCTCTGTTAGGTGAAATCGATACGCGAGGAAGAGTGGGTTTGAGGTTTTGACGTAAACTCCGAAGTGAGCGGGAAATTCTGCCATGGGAGAAGTGGACTTGAAATTCTTACATGTGGGAAAAGGGCTTAAAATTCTGACATGAAAGGCGAAGCGGGCTTTAAATTCTAACATTAGAAGATAAACAGATTTAAATTTGTAGCAATGGAAATAGAAGTAGGCCTGAATTTTCAACTATGGGTGTGAGGTAGCTTGAAATGCTGACGCGAGATGGAAAGTAGGCTAAAACTTTAAACATAAGATGAGAAGTGCGCTTGAAATCCTGGTACAGAATGAGAAAAAATTGTTGTGACGGCACGTGCTCAAAAACGATGTAAAGGAAGTAATTTTATTCACTTTTGCGTAGAATTCTTCACAAACTTTAAATTTTTCCACAGTCGTTCATAATCTAATAATGTATAAACACATGTCGTTTAGTCACACTAAGTGAATTTCATTACCCCGTTTTAATTCCAGACTGATAAAAGAAAAGAAAATTTCATGTTTAAAAAAAATGACTTATTACATGCTTAGTATTGAATATTGGTGAGCATTGCAGCATGTCAAACCATTTTCGTCATCTTAGAATTCTAAATGAATGATCGAGCAATTATAATTCTCAAAATATGAAACATAGAATGAACTCGTAACTCAGTTACCTGGAAGAAATAGATTTTTACGAATCTTAAAACATTTGCTGCTGTGCTATCCTGTAGTGGACATTTGCTCCCGAGTATGAATGAAAATTTCTAGCTTTTCGGCGTGGGAGTGTGAGGATGTACATCGAGATGTAAGAGAACATTCAAAACGTCTTTAAATGTACTGGGTAGGATCTACCTTGGCTGGTTCCTTTGTCGTAGCGATTGAGGCGCAGCCCCACTCGTCTCCTGCCTCTTGCAATCCATGTTGCTGCCTCTGAAAGGCATCATGTTAGTCACATGCGCTGTTATACTACCGATACGAGAAATACTCTGTTATATTTTTCATCGCGTTTTATTTATTATGGATTCTGTTCTCTTGGTATGCATTACATTCTCATGCGCCTTCTTATTGATCCGAATGTACTTGGACTATTCGTTCGACTAAGGTCAGTGTTTTTGCTAGTCTTCATTTTCCCCTTAAAAATTGTGCACATGTTTTATCTGCATTTATAGAAGTTAACTATTATTATTGCGTTTTTTCATCATTGTAAGTTATTATCATTAATATTTGTATTCTATTTTACCAACTTAAGATTAGGTCTTTCCCTTGAACCAAGGACGAAGTGAGTGTCATAACAGTGGGGAAGGGGATTATGATTCAAACTCGATTAGCTTCGCGCAAAGCAATCAGAAGTCCACTTCAATGGAAGGTGTCTGTGTATTGCACGGCGTAGATTCACCGATGATTATAAGGCCTAAAGTCACGGCTGGCCGTCCTCAGATATTACGGCCATAAACAACCGGTAGATTCTCGGCCATAATCCACGGACGGCCAGCTTCGAATATTACATCCTTGCTCTTCCGTACGTAAATATAAGCGAGACGGAAGCGTTTTGAGCCCAACACGGCTGATTCACCTTTAATTCTTGCCTAATCGACCGTGTCTTCTCAATCCACCGGCGATGCGTCCTTGATTTTCAATAGGGTAGCTCAATTCGCTCATGGTGATCTAGCCAACGCAAGCAAAAAGTTTCTCCGAACCAGCTGACATTTTTTTCTTTATGTGGGAAGTTTTGCTGGTTAAAAAATCTAAACGAAATAGCTTTCTTCTATTTTTGATACAATCATCATGTTTTTTCTACTAAGTGTTGATATTGAATGAAATATAGACTTGAATTAATAGAGCTGTTTTCTGATGATGCAATGAGTAATGATTTTTTTTACTCATTTACTTAACTGGTAGCGTTGTCGAGTGGTCTTTAGCACGCGTTTCAATACGCTCTGAGGGATTAATTAAAACAATTAGTTCCATTTTAGGATAAATTAAAACTTATGCAAATACGTCCTGGTGAGCTTCAGGAGTCAACAATGCGACCGGAAATGGAACGATGACCAGTGTCAGCATCTCGCGCAGTCGGCGTGTCAGCTCTAGATGAGCGAAATATAACCCTTGGTACTGGAGTGGGCGTTTATGAACAGACCAATATAAAACAGGCCCGGCACAGTCAAGTACTTTACACAAGTAGTGGGTGCTTCTAACGAGCATACAATGAGGCGATAATTCAATACTAGGGCACCTTAAACAGATCAAATACAATGCCAACCAAGTACTATGCGACCCGACTCTGTTTCTAGCTCCCGTGGACGAAAGTGAATTCCAGATGGCGTCTATCGTTCTCACGCACGATACAGCCTTTTACTTCTTGCCCGCCGCACGTCGCTCTTCTTTGGGTACTTTTTCGTTCGCTCTGCCCGGCCCTGTTTTATTCCGGTGCTATTATGCTTCTCGATCCTTATCGAACTTTCTAGAACAAATCTTGCCGTTCTGATGTTCTTCATGGGGTTATTTGGGAAGCGGGGTCGGGTTGGTAAACGGTCGCCGCTCAGATTTTTTGAAGAAGGCTGTCCCACGCTTGACAGGCAAGCGCTTCAATATCAAATTATAACTGGACGGCGGTGTCATCGCGGATCTGGATCTTGTGATTCATTTCGGTCCCTTGGGCTGAGACTCATGATCCTTTGTGGCTTGAATGATTGGACCCATCGTTAACGTTACTAATTTGCCCTTCCACTCGTGTCGTACTGCACCTCTCAGTAGAATGAGTCTCAGTCTGCTGATGTTGGATACTCTAAAACTATACAATATATATATTCAGAAAATTTATTTATAGTTTTCAAAGAAGCCATTATTCTGAAAGTTTATATGTATGCGCCTAAAATTACGATAATTTCCCGACAATCTCTATCTCCAGGTACAGATGATGCCTGCAAGTTATACGAGCATTCTCCCTAGCAATCATTGAAAGTAACTATTTAATTGTACGAATAATTGTTATTTATTTCAGTTACAGTTTCAATCCGAAATAGCTTCCTTTCTGAACCGATAGGACGGAATCAAAGTAATTATTGCTGTGAAAATTCCACACGCTAGCTGTTGCAAGATAGGCAGTCAATGTATCTGATTTGTTGCCCAAAACTTCTTAAAAAAGAGTATCCAACTTGAAAACATGAAACTGATGTTGCATTAGCTATTTTTGCTCAAGTTTTCGGCACATCAACCTTCACGCGTCGGAGAGTTGGGAAAACTTAAAAGGTTGAATGCCTGATAACAACCGTAAAACAGGGTGGGTTTGGCTCTATCATGGTGTGAACCTATATATCTGCTGTAGAAAATAGATTTTTTTCTTCGTAGGTGCTGAAAATTCTCGCATGTTCTCCTCGTGTTATGTACGCAAAATACCTTTACTGTCATTCCGACCGTCGCGAAAGAACTGAGGTGGGCATTCGTGTGCTTCTGTTGGTATGAATAAACTGTTTGATAACTCACCTACAAGTTGATTTAAATCAGTTTTTCTGGAGGGGTGGTGAGTAGCACTTGATTGATGACGTGAGTTTAGCCACACGTGAGCAGATGGAAGGATGCGTCACTGAGACGCACCTTATTGGGCGTACTAACCTGGCCTTGGTCTATTATGACGTCGATGGAGCCACAATGCTGATGAGTTCTTCCCATACTGCTTCTGCTCTCTTTTCTGTCCTTCGTTTGTGTGCTTGATCCTCTTCATTTTTGCTTAATTTCGTGACCTTGCATTCATTTAATGAAATCTTAGGCCCGAGGCACAGGGAGTTTACTTCTGAAAATATGTTTGCTATTTAACTTAAACTGTAGCTAAAGACTCATTAAACAGGGAGATTGTACTCCAAACTCCAAACTGGGATCATGAGCATTCATTACCCGAACATTTCTAGAACTCACTAAGTGTGAGTTCTGTTTAATACCTTTTTGAATTTTAGTGAGATTACTCACAATTTTATGAGTTCAAGTGTTTATTGAGCACAGCCATAGCTTGAGCTATTTTGAGCACCTTTAATTTTTGAAATTTTTGATGCAAGGTTTACTACCTGCCTTTCAAATTATGAGCTTTCGTTTTAATTAGGTTTCTTGTGAGTTAAAATATTTCAAAGTGACCATTCATCAGTTATCCTGCCTGTCCTTAGCGCCCAGTTCAGTGTACCTCGTCTGTTTTCCTGTAAATTTTAAATGAGCAATTTGTACACTTAGCTCACAATTTCTCTGAACTGGCGGAAAGAGTGGAAGTTGATACACACTGTAACATTACACGGCCTCTATAATCACTAATTCTGTGACACGTTCCCTAATTATTACTGTATCGAGTCTCGATGCCTGAGTGTTCAGCGCTACCCTTATACAGTAACGTCCAAAACTAGGGAACAAAATTTAAAAGTTTAGGTGTAAAAAGAGATTAGGTTAATTTTTCGATTATCTGCACAATGTTGGTTTATAAATGGGAAACTTTGTTCGGCTTTACAGGTGAGATGAAATAAATTTTAAAAATGAATTAGCAGTTGACGTATATTAAAGCACCCAGAATTTCAGTACCTTATCAATTCCTCAAAAAAATCGAGGGAAAATAAAATAACACAGAAAACAACACAAGGAAGACATAAGTTGTGCGTGAGACATTAGACCTGCTAGAAGGTAGATTTTGGTGATTCAAAATATGTCATAAATTTCTCCCTGAGATCTGGTTATGGAGATTTGGTATACCCCTAATTACTATTCATTCATTCGATCGGACTCAGGGATTAATGACAGCAAATCCTAATTATTGTCACTTTTGGATAAAAATTGAATTTATACAGTAAAATTTATTTATAGAAGATCTATTAATGCAGGAAATAATGAAAGCACAGAATTTTCGAATCTTAAGACTCTTAGAAATATTCTCAATATATTACAATAGTCATTAATAAAATATTCGTTCACTGAGTCATCCCATAAAAGTTCTATTTCAAAGGCTTCTTGCGATGAGCTGCCCCAGGACAATAACGTTGAATGGTCCAGCAATAATCCGACAATATATGGGTGTCCCTGTGTCCTCGGTACCTTTCTTCCACGGTTCTTAAGTCTTTGTGGAATCGTTCACTTGTGCTTAACTTAAGTCAAGACTGACTGTGAAACGATCCAGGTAGCTGCGGAGGTAATGCAATTTAATGCTCATTCTACAGCCAAACGGACGGAAAGAAAAGAACGTGTCCTCCATTAGTTCAGAGAAGTTAATTGTCTAATGGTTTCCAAGTTACAGTATTTACTTACAACCAGAGATCAAGTGGAACTGGTCTATATTTATTGCCATTGGGCAAAAAAACACATTTTAAGCGCCGTTTGCAGAAATGAATTGATAACCGCCGTTCACTTGGTACATATTTTCGTATACAAATTTTCATCTGCAGGCCTTGAATATCGTTGCAAAAAACGATGTCGTTTTCCTCTGAGGAATAGGGCAGCAGATCAATTTTTCTATTAAACTAGCACTTGATTTCGGTTCTAGGTTGCAGTGAGGTTCTTTCTACTAGCCTAGAAGCCATTTTTGCTGATTTCTTTGAAACAGATACGTCGCTAATGAGGTCATTGATCTCCAACTGGCTAAACACTTCTGTGTGAATTGCGAATAGGGCATTTATTGATGTGTATACAAAGATATGATTGTAGCGCCCCTATACTCTAGGCTAACTATACCTAATGCTTGTGAGACGGTGTGTGAAATGTTGTGCGCATTCCAAACGAAGGCGGTGACCAAAATCGCCGACCAGAGGCTAACTGCATTCTTTGGGCGAGCCCTTGCACAACTAATTAAGCAACGTTGAGTGTAATTTCACAAGTGAAGAAGTAAGAGACGGTACTAACAAGAACGGCCACATACTGAACTGTATGCCGTGGGAACACATAACGATAATGTGGTACAAATACCGAGCATCGTGCCGGCCTGGGAGTAAAAAGAGGGCAGTTTTTGAGAGAGCAGAATCAGTGTGACAAGAGACATAGTTAGAGCTTGGTTAGCAATCAAGCGCGGGGCGTTTGCCTCAGCTGTTGAGCTTTGTCAGGGACGTGGAATTAGTCCGAAAGGTAGAACTTGCTGGAAGTTAAATACTATATCGAACGAGGCACTTAGTTGTATTTAAATTTACTTCAATTAATATAGCGTTAAGTTAGTATGTCATTATATATTGCGAATAACTCACCTAATGCAACTCACTTCGTGGATTCTCAATACTCCAAGTTGTCAGGAAGCCGGTTGTTCGTTAGCTCGTGAAGAGCGCTCTGCCTGGGTCATCTTACACTACTTACTGGTGGCTAAGTTCGGACAAAACTGGACAACAATTACGAATGCCGTGTTATTCCTTAATGTTCGCTGAATAATTTTATCGGTTATCGCTTTCCTGCGTATTCACCGACAATGTTTAAGTGAGTGGCTGTATATTAATTCTGTAAGCTCGCAGAACGCGGAAGGGCGCGGACTAGTCGAGTCACAGATTCGTGAATTAAACTCTGGCTGTACCATACTTGCACCTGGCTACTAACTACGCTTGTCTAATGTTCCAGCTCTTTCGTTCTCTGGTTAATGCGAACATCATCAAAGCGACTAGGCCGTTACTTATTCAGTATTATAGATCTTCGCCGTCCTGTGTAGTTCATGTACCGCCCGACTCATATTTTCTCTCTTAAATTAATTTAGTATAAATGATAAAAAGTGAGTTTCATTCCCCTTTCGGAATGTTAGATCACCGCGTGCTCCGACTGCTCAGCCGCAATGCTACCTGAAAGACAATGTGGAAAGCAAGCTAGCACATGAAGCCAAGAAAACAAACAAGTAAAATATAAACTGAAGAGAATTGTATTAATTAAACTTGTACTACCGATGAGGGCCCTTCAAAACCAATCTCTCATTACTCACTAATATCGCCTACACCTGAAGTAGATGAATCAAGAACTTGAGAAAGCTCTTCAAGATAAGTGAATCGTGTGACAGGTATTTCATCTGAGTGTGAAACAGGCCGTATTGCCGAGTCTATGTTAAGTACGTCCATTTACTCTGATTACCTCCAGTGATACCTTTATGTTAACCAGACGAAAACAACAATTATCACTGTGGTTTCTCTGATCCCTCCATACCATTGATATGCTGAACTTTGCTCATTTCCTCTTGTCATTAGTCCACTGCTGCAGGTACTCAACACACGTTTTACAAAACCTTATTTTTTATTAAGGTCCCCTAGTGCTATTTTTAAATAGCTCAAGTATACGTTTTTGGAAAAAATTGCAAATGGTTCTCTGCTTTGAGGATGTGTACTCAACACAAATATAAAAGAATGAGTCTGGATGATTAAAGTTTCTCCGTGAGGAAGCCTTATCAACACCTGCGAATGAAAACAAAGTCATGAAAATGGTGGAAGTAGTAGGTACACGAAATCAGTAACACCTCAATACATCACAAAAGCAATGCACTAACGCCTCAATAGCAACACAACAGCACTGCAATAGTATATTAACACCTAATGATAGGCACAATAGATACCAGCTGTTCAGACCTAACTAAACACTCATACTGGGATCACATAACAAAGCAATACGCTAACGTACCTGTTTCTGAATTCCAAAAATAATCACTGGCGCCAGGAGCTATCACTCACTCGTGCACTAACAGACTAACTTAAGGTCACACACATGAGTTACATTTATTGATCTCTGTAGTTCAACTCATGTGCTGATTTAGGAAAGTCGGAGTCCCACGCGAGGAGAATAAAAGGGCAGTTCAAAAACTGCAGCTGCTACAAACAAATGAATGTCCTTTTCGGATTCAGGGGCATAAATATACTTAGAATCAGGTCCATAAGCTGAGAGACCAAAACAAAGTAAAATTTGTAACCTAGTGATAATTAAACGAGCTAATAAACAACGCATAAACAATTTTTTTTTAAATTTGAAGTTTATACTCTGATTTTGGGATACGGCTGCTCGTTTTTGGCGGCAAAATTACATTTAATGTTATCATCGGACCATTGCAAGTTTTGCCCATTTATCTTACAATTGTATCCACAAATCTTACCCATTGGATGGATTTTCAGCCACGACATTCTGCCCTAATGTCTTACATGAGTTTTCCATGGATTTTTTGTCGGGACTTTTGAATGACCAGCTCGTAACCTAAAATCTTTAATTCGTTACATAGAGCATAACAAGTTTTGACTTACGATTAGGAGTGTTGTTTTGCATAAGGACATGAATCTCAACTCCATAATTGTGCAACGCTAACAAGTTGTTCAAACAGACTTTTAATACCTACATACGCCATCAACTCTAGAATTTAAGTACGAACAAGAGTTTAGCGCCCGATCCTTAATTCATAGCGGAAAATGACGCTATTTCAACCGAAATTCCTGTTTCCGTGAAACCGTCACACTTGAAACTTTCAGTGATCATTCTTACCAACTGCTTTGAATCGTTGCTTTAGCTACTAAATTTCGATCCATCTCTAAGAAGGACTCTATTCCAATATTCTTCAAAATATTATATGCTTGTTTTTGCGAAAGCTTATCTTGATATCCTTTTTTTTCTATCAACTGCTTTACTGCGGGCTTCTGGCATGAAAAAGGCGTATTTCATTTAAACATCTCCAGGCAGTTTAACAAGCAACATATTACTTCGTCAATTGAAGTGAAAACATGTCGTGCAGTGAAAGAACAATCCTTGTGAGCAGGACGATGAATAGTGCAATCCTTTTACCCTATTTTTTTTTAGTCTGCCTTCCTTTTTCATGAAGCGAGCCTACCAGCGTGGTTGGAAACTTTCAGAATTCAGCTCACACTTTCGGAAGACCTAAAATTTGATCAACGGTAGGATTTTCGAAATTAAACCATTGTATTCTGGCTCTAAACGGCTGCATCTACCCTCGAAAGTATACATGATACACTGCTAATAACCAACCTATATTGTCTTATTTTACTTTGCGAGTAGCATAAACATGAATATTGATGAAAACGCAATTATTCTCATCAATGTTCCTGAATTTTGGACACTTGAAAATGAGGATATTCATCATTTCCATTCATATATCCTCCCAATTAACTAGACAAGTCATTACAATGTTTATCATTATATCCCTAGATAGAAAGGAAACCAAAGAAAATTTACCCGTTATTCGCTCTTTCAAAACGCGGGACGCTCTTTCGCGTTTTGTTCCGTAAATTTGGACGTTACTGTAGGTCTATCTGGAACTTTAACCTTGATTCTACCGTATCACATTAACAGTGGTTTTGAGGGCAGGAGTTAACAGTGGCCGCTCACGCGCCACCCTGCTCCAATATTTATTGCATGAAATTCCCTACAAAGAGTTGGCTCACAAACGGAAGGATAAGGGTCATCATTGACGTTTTACAGTAGTTCCATCTTTGATGTAAATAGATTCCGGTAAAAAATTCGGAACAAACGGCAGTAATCACTATCAGTTAGAATTTTCTTCCAACCAAAATTTCGTTTGAATAGCTGCATATGCCGGATTGTTTCCATTCTTCATAAACGTGGTAATAGTTCAGCATGAAACACCAGCGAATTCCAGTACTTCATTCAATGGCTGTTCCTTATCCCGATCGGCTGATCAAATACAGTAGGATCAGTACGGTATGTAAATTGCGCATTCACAAAAGTAAGCCCAGACAGCAGCCTCTTTTTGAAAACCCGAGACGTCTTGCCGTCATCCCATCATTTTAGAGCAGCTAATAAACAAGTCTATTCCTGACCAGCTCTGAATAAAGACTGATGCTTCTTCGGTACTTGTATGCAACCGAAACTTTGACCATGATTCTCAAAGCTGATTGGTGAACGTAGTAAATACTAGGATCTCGTAAAACAGCAGGAACTAATTTCTTGTCCGGGGAGTATATTTTTAGTAAATGCATTGATGACAATTAAAGCTTGTGTTTGAATATTATCGTGACCTTCACTCAAGCAGCAATTTTAGAATGAAACTAGACAACCCGTGACCCGTTGGGCCATATAAAATTTAACTCATGAATTACTAATAAATAGATTTTTGAAATTTTTATTGTGACAACGCTCTTTAAATTACCACATTCTTTGTACAACTTGTATTATTTAAAAAAATCCTCCAATGAGATCTTCGAGAAGACTAAAAATTCTCCTCAAAAATTCGACTCTTATAGGCAAACCGTATCCAGAAATATATCCTATTCAGTTGAGTCGGTATCCATAATAGAGGATTAAACGAAGAGAATCAATTTCGAATATCTCAGAGCCGTCAGACAAAGGATTCTGCCCTCTTTCTCATCCCAGTATTCACTTTACTATGTAACTTGCCCGACTTAAATTCCTTTGTTTTACATGACCTTAGTGCATATTTTCTCTTTTATTAGTATAAGTAGGAAAACATTTCTCTTCTAGGCATGTGTGGGTGAAGACCAGGGACAACTCTTTGTTCACAATTTTCCTGTTTTTTTTTTTTCAATTTTCCTTACAAGAGTCTTCAATGTAGAGTTGAGACAAAAAATCATATTTCCCAAGGGCATGCTCCAATTTATTTATTTTTGACGTTTCACAAGAGAATTCATTTTCAAGAAAACCATCTTTCAATTTTTTTCTTTGAAACAGTCTGACGGAAGTACAATTTACACGTATCATATATACAATCAAACAATATTATACAATTGACGTTCGAATCAGGAAAAGAATTGCAGTGTGCGGACAAATCCGGCACATTGGTTGTCGATCCTGGGATGCTCTTGGAGAACGTAGAGCGCTTCTTCAACAGCAAGTCTCACAGGATCATTGTAGCGCTGGAGGATGGGTTTATTGTCCTCCAACGTTTGACGACCTTATGTTTTTTTCTCTTCTGTGCACGGTTTCACGCAAGTAAACGAGCATGCAAGCAAATACGACGACCAGAGTTTCAATAGTATGTAGATTATAAGGAACTTTGATTATTGTGATTATCTCAAGCTCTTTTATTATGGAATCAGTACTGGCGTCATAATTCATTGCCGTAAAAACACTCAGCGTTGTTCCAGTGGTCACAGTTTAGAATATTTCACTGGAACTCTGCTATAACGACGCCAAGCTTGCATAGGCGAATGAGTCGATTAACTCAACTTCTGAGATCTGTTCATAAACTCCGTTATTTTTGTGGGCTCAACTGTGCAATGTCAATGTTTTTAGGAATTTTTGGAAACAATCAACCCAAATTTGTATAGCTTACCTCGCAAGTTCAACGTATATAACTGAGGCTAGAAGTAGGAGAAAGCGTATTTTAAATTACGAGTAGAGAGTTCAAGCACATGCTATTGAAGTGGCCAATATCCAACCAAGGCTCAAGTTTCTGGCTGCTAAAAATGAAGTAAGTTTACGTGAAAGTTTTTATTAAGAGCGTCAGCTCAAAGGGCTGGGAAACTTTGCTATTCTGCCTCTCTGAAGCAAAAATGAAGCAGCCATTCTTCAAAAATATGGCCGTTTCGATTTCATAAAAGTACCTCTTCATTCATCGATTACCTTCAGAATTGCTTAATAAATACTTTCAAATTTTATGCGTTTTTCTTACGCCAGTAGCACGACCCTTTAGAAATGAAAGGACTCACTATATTTCTTTCGAAAATCTATCTATCTAGTCTTATCTATCTATTTAGGCTATCTCAACCATGCAATTTGTCTTCTTTGGAAGTTTGAGAAGCTACACATTTATTGTCAGGCAATTTTCTTTGTACGAGCAGTGCAGGGTACGAGGGTACTTGTCGTTTCCATTTCATTACAAACATAAATCATTCATGAAATAAATTTTTATTTTAAATAACCTTTTGAAATTAAAATGTTTACACAAGAATTGAACCCAGAATGATCCACACCAAATTTCCGGCTACTGTGATGGCTATGGAGTTATGAGAAGTGAAGGTCAAGCCACCTTTTATTTCTCGACAAGGTCTCAGGATTTATGTTTGCTGAGTGTAGTGGAGATCTGGGGTGTCATGTGTGTGTGTGTGTGTTGCGTCGCATGCTGAGTGCTGTGGCGGTGTGGAGTGTTATGTGTGTGTTCTGCGTTGTGTTAAAGATTGTACTATTTTTTTAAATTGTCAGTGATATAACATTAAGGATCATCATGTGGACTGCACCATACACAAAATAATAATATTATACTATAATGATTATTTAATGTTATAGTACTACATCCCTTCAAGTAGTGCATCATCAATTTTAGTTTTTAAACACTTCAATTTGCAGTTTCAATGTATTCGATGGTTAAATTATGATGTAATGTGATGAATCATACATTTAATGTTTGATATTGTTCTAATTTATTATATTTTGTGATGCTATTTTTAATGATGCAATGGGACATGTGATATACCACAAGTTATAGATGATGTATAATGAGAAGCATGATAAACATATAATATTGTATTGTAATACTTTCGTCGATTATTTTACTTTTTGTTGGTTTTATCCAATAGATTCTAGAAGTATAGAAAATTTTATCATGTGGTATTAAATGTTATAGAATCTGGCATATTGAGTCACTCATATCATACGTATACACATTTGTTACACGCGCGTAAATTGAACAGTATAACAATGTATTGTATGATATACTTTTTTCTTTCATTTATTGGATTCCATATTTTATCAGACTACATCGCCTTACATTACAGTGAAGTATACTACATAGCACTGCACTATATTGCACTAAAGTGCCCGCAAAAAAATCTATACATTTTCTGCGCAAAAAAAAAATCTACACGCGAAATTTCTTGTATAGATTTTACTTGCGTTTCTATCATAGAAAAATTGGGCGTAGTTAGTGATGATGCGATGCACTAGAGTCTGGCTCGCTGCATGCATGGCGACGC
>VOMN01050740.1:0-26132 GCA_014899125.1 Orchestia grillus | reverse complement strand
ATGAAACCAGAAACAAAGTTAAGCACATATTGCATTTATATGTATACCTAACCCAATAAATACCGAATTAATTTTACGATAGCACTTCATTTATCTTTGTACGAAAATCTAGCTGCAGCCTCATGAAACGGCGCCACATGCTGACACCACAGGTTCTTATAAGTTTTAAGCTTACACTCATCGCCATATTGGAAGACCAACACCCTTTATAGTTAAATCCGAGTATTGACTAGAAATATAACTTTTGTAGACCAATAGAGTTATTACCGAATATGACCACGTTTGACACCAACTGGGTAAATAATAATTTTGGCGCAGTNCAAATGACTGCCAGTAGCGACTGACACAAGACCACAAATGACTGCCACACGCGCCAGAGCTCCGGCATTTAGTAGTGAGGCAACGAAAGTTTATGGCCAAGGTTCAAATGATCAGATGAAGTCAAAAATCATGAAAAAAATACAAGGTAACCGTGTGCGTTCGGATAAAATTAAAATACTGAAATACTCGACTACATAATATAGTGAAATAAAACAGTTCTTAATTGTCAAACTCCACAGCGGTGCAATTCGATCTATTTCCAAAGTAAAACAACAATTATGACAAGTGATACGCAACCATGTTCCATGAATGAAGTAGAACCATAACTATGGTCATAATAACATATATGCTGAGACGCCATCACAACAGCGAAAAAATTCTTCCAACGCTAGGCGCCTCTGCTGCACGATGTCCCCGCTATAGGACTCTTTAATCTGCGTGGAGGCACGGGAATTTTTGGAAAATTTAATCCACGGCTTTCTTCTCTTATTAGGCATTCCATACGAAAATTAAATTTGCATCAATCTTCAAATACTGAAGTTGAAGAGCTGCCGGCAATGTGAGAGCGGGGCTCAAGAATTTCCATACAATGCTTACGACAAAGTTTGTAAAGAACGAAATTAAAATGGCGCATAGTTAGGCAGCTGATGATGATACGGGACTTTAAATTCAAGTTGGGAGCCCAGCAACTCACTTTAAAGTCTAAAGCTCTGGCAGACATTCCCAAAGAATAGTTCAGAACTTAGTGTGTAAAGTTCCAAACTTTGCTATGTAGGGAGCGAAGGGAATTTCCGGCAGCTACCGGCCAAGTAAGAAGGCCATTCTTCTGAGGAAGTGTGTAATGAAGTCGCTGAAACAAAGCCCGGCGTCAAAATAATAGCTGACGACAAGTTGACAACCATCGAGCAATTCAAATTCCGATACTTCAATGGGATGTCACTAAGCCTAACTCAGCCGATTAGTACCTGAGGTACGACGCTTGCCTGGTTCCGAGTTAGACAGCAAATCCAACAAGCCCAGTTTGTCTAATCTTGACAGCTTAACACTTTCGCGCAATTTTTCTTATTAACTGCCTGAATGTTTTGGTAGTTTTCAAGTTGAATATTGATTGCCCAAGGTACATTCTATCAATTCGTGATGTTGGTGTAATCATCTTGCACTGTTTGAATCTAGGACATGCAATCCCGCATCTACAATGTCCTGGGACCCATTGTTAGACTCCGCTCCTGGAATAATTTACAGGAACGGATCATGATCATTCGCGCGAACAGGTCAGTGATCTTTCCGATTAATGAATATACTTATATTCGATCGAAAAACCAGTTATCTCCTCCATATATAGGGCACCAGCTCGGTTCAAACATGCCAGTGCTGGCTCAAGCAGTGCTGGCAACCAGAGAGTGGCATACGCTCTCACCGTAATTGTTCCTACCAAGCGAAAGAAAAGAACCACAATCCATCGTCTTCTCACGGTACTGCAGCCTAACACTTCGGTGCGTGTCCATGTCAGCAGACGCGCGTTAATCGCGAGCATTTCAAGTTATTTTGATTATCTTGAGCACTTCGTTAAATGCCAAAACGATGCTCCTAAAAATCAGTACGTTAAAACTGAAACGTTTCGACGTTTCCAGCAACATCACCAGGCTAACGCAACCTGAAACGTACAGAGTTGTTTTCAAATCATTTCAATAAGTCAGGAACTATTCCTGTTTTATTTACTTGCAAAATAGAATGTAAGTAGCCTAGAATACGTTTGAGCACTGATCAGCAGCTAATCAGATCTCTGAAACCTACGTTGTGCATATATTTTTGCGATTTCTTTATCGAATTCAATTGCGGTTTATCCCCTGAGAATTGGACACCGTTGTGCCACCCTCGTATCAATACGAGCAAGAATTCCTGCTCTACTTGACCTTTAAACTCAAAAAGATCCATCGCATCAGCTTCTAAATTTGGTGAGCAATATGTATGTAAAAAACAGAAAATTTTGTAAGACTGGAAGAAAACGTCTTATGGCCTATATATGTTTATATTGGAACTCTCTATGGATGTAGATATATCGACGTTTATCACCAGAATAATCTACATACATTCTCGCTATTATTATATCCTGCATCCAGAACTTTTAATTTATCTCACACTGGCTTTAATATGCAAATAATAAAATCTGTCTATCTCGACTTTCTCATTAACATTAATTAATCTCGCACCGACATTTATCATTGTGGAGAAGGAATTACATAATTATAAGGCTAGAGTGTTCGTCGACAGGCAAGTTATGATGTTTGGGTGATAAATTACTATGACTGCCACTGGCCACGCACATAATCAAGTGGCTGCCACAGGCCTCTCACATGATCGAGTGGCTGCCACAGGCCTCTCACATGATCGAGTGGCTGCCACAGGCCTCTCACATGATCGAGTGGCTGCCCCAGGCCTCTCACATGATCGAGTGGCTGCCACTGGCCGCTCATAGGACCAAGTGGCTGTCACTGGCCACACACATGACCAAGCGGCTGCCACTTGTTCATGCGGGTTTTTATATTTATATATAAACCTGATATTGTTGTCCGTTTGTTTGCTCGTGGTCTTGATGTGATGCTTCTGTTACGTAGTCTACGGAAGTTACGGCCAAGTTTTTGCACGAGTTGTGACTGCCATTTCTGTGCTTCTTGTCTGTAATTTTTTTCCAAGCGACTTTGAGCGCAGGAGACGACCTGTTGACATAATTTATCAGCATTGAATAACTTTTGAAAGTTATTGTGGTAGAATTTGGGGCTACACATAAATAAAAGTTATCTCAGCCCCCACAGTCCTGACGCTCAAGTTGCAAGCTGCATTTCAACTTCGAAAACTTCCCCAAAAAATAGTAATCAAGTCGAGAAATTCACTCATACCTAACGCTGAAATTGTTGAAAGGGTATGTATATTACAGCTAGAAAAATCAATCATTCAAGTTAAAACTACTTAATTCGCTGCTTGCTCCAGGAATTTTGATATAAATACGATCGTTTTATCAAACTCTACTACTATTTAACACATTTTCCATCGAATAAACGCGAACATTTCTGAATTTAGAGTGACAAATAACCGTGTTTTCAGCAGCAAGAAACTCTTCGCAAGGCGATGGTAACGTAACCGAAAATTTGGACTCGAGATCAAATGTGTTTGCCAGACCTGCGGCGCGCCAGCGGACCTTTACGGAGAAGCCATGATATTTATAGGGACCGCTTATGGTATTTATTGAGCAGTTATTGGGCGTTTATTGGTTATTTATGGGTAATTCGGAAGTGTTCACGCTCTTTAGATTTCGTAGTAAGGACCTGGAGCGAGACACAACTCCATAGATCACAGACGTGCAAGCGGTGCACGTTATCCATCATCGAGATTATGGATGCAGGGCGCGTGCAGTGCGTAAATCGACTCCCTGGTGATGAACTGTGGCCTCACGAGTCAGGGCCATAACGAGGCCTCGGCCAGCGCACGTCCTCTCACGAAAACTAAATGACATTGCCAAGGAAAACCGCAACATTTCACGCAGGGCAATCGAATACTTGGAATCAACGCACGCTAATTATTGTGGACGTTTTTTCAAGAAAAATTGCCTGCTCGGAATGATAACTCTTCATTATGGTACGGGAATAGAACTAAGGGATTCGGAGTACTCGAGACGATTGGTGGTTGGCAAACTCAAGAGTATATTGAAGAAAGCTGGCAGGCACTTCATTGGTGGAACAATCTATACATTCTTTTAAATGAAGAAGATTCCGCTGGTCTCAAAGGCACCGCGCCATTGCCATTTTTAGCGAATGAGCCTAAGCTAATATTTAAAAAAATTAAAACATCGTAAAGGAAATCTGAAATACGTTCACTTTCTGTTGTAATTGTAGCTTTTTATTCGTGAATAGGTTTTTAGACTGACTTCTTTTTCCTTTCAGAATTGTTCAATTTTGAAAAAAATTTAAACACCCATGAACAAGTTCAACATCAAACTCTACCTTTGGTATATAGAATCTCATTGTCTTTTCCAAAAGGATCTAATTTCAAAGACCTTAAAACATTTTTAAATTTTCAAAACGTAGACAGTATAACAAGTCGATGAAAAGAACTGGTGACATCTTGAATATAAGATTACCAGTTAATTTAGCAAAATGTATCTTGCCCATCCAAATCAGTAGGAAACATAGCCTAATGAGCCAATCAGCGAAGAATTCGAGTAAATTAATTCAAAATTTGGGTTTGAAATTTTGCATCTATCATAAAAATTGAGGTGAAATATTAGTTATATTTTTCAAATTACAAGTAATCAAATTCGAACGTTCACTCTGATCAGTGTCTGACACTACAATGTTTTCACTCTTCACTCGAGAGGGAGCAGTGATTCACTCAAAGTCTAAATTCTAACTCCCTTTGAACGATCACTCGACACCCAACACGTCCCCAGAGTACTGGGCCACGTGTGTGCCAGGGCAACAATTTACTCCACTGTTGCGTAATTGTTTGCTTGTGGGTCGATAATCCTATTTCACTCGCGTTTTACTAAGGCCCTCGTGTTTGAATTATTGAAGGAACTGAAACTTTTAATCCGAGAAAAGAGCGGGAGCGAGCATGAAGAGAGCAGATCGCACTTCACACACACAAAACACGAAAGGGCCATTGAGTTCAAACTCGGGGCTGTTCCTCGAAGAACCTATGGAAGAACCTAACTATTGAGTAACCTGATGCAGAGAGCGTATTAACCTAAAAGAAACTAATATTTCCTTAGTTTGGCTTCACAATATACCTTGCAGACTGCTCAACAGGCCTGGCCTTCCTAAAACTGAAGTAGACACGGAGGAGCTTTAATACAAGGAAGGCCATGAACTCCATCTCATCTCCAATCAGCGAAATTAATCTAGCAGCCGAAATGGCTTAATCATTGCTCTCCACAAGCGGGCCAATCAATACGCTTGTTTGTGGTATTCAATACTCGAGGATTATCAGTGCTCCATTGCTCTCGACTTCGCATTATGGATGACTGCAGTCAAGAACCCATGGATGACTGCAGTCAAGAACCCATGGATGACTGCAGTCAAGAACCTACGGATGACTGCAGTCAAGTGCACTTAGCGGCAGGCAGTGAGCAGCTCGAGTTTAATGGGGCACTCTCAGAGCAGCAGCAACGGCAGGGACAAGGTCGAGCTCAGAGCAAGGCAAAGAAAAGAAACTGAATTTTAAACGAGTTGTGGCATACAGTCCAACATATTGGTCTTTGAATGACGATCATTAGGCCTTGTACTTGGTAACAGGGTAGCTAAACGCTGTGAGGAATATGGGGCTTAAGCTTTCTCTCCCAGGGGAAGTACTTCGTGAAAATCAACCAGCGACGACTCGAACCTGGGCTCTTCTCACTTGGAACGTAGTGCGTTACCCACTGTCAAACAGAGTGACTTTTACAAGCGTCCCCTTCTTGAAGCGCTCTCTGAAAATGGGCTGAGAACCCGAATTCCCAAATTGCACAGCATTAATCTATAGACCTCTGGTCTACGTAATTCTTCCGCTCCTCGAACGAGTGCCATAATTTCGTAGTCTTTTCATACGAAAGCAAACCGTGGCTACCATACAGAAACATCGTGCGCTTTGGTCAGCTTTCTCGCTCCTTACCTTTACCAGCCGAGGACAAATCTCTTTTCTCCATTTACCTGAAAAAGAAAAACACGAGAATGAATTAACATTGTTTCCATTTTCTTCATCAAAGAATGCATTAGCACTAATTGAAAAAATGTTGCACGGTTTCATTCACATCGCATTCCATCAAGATCTCACCACCAACACAGCCACACCGTATTCCATCAAGACCTCACCACCAACACAGCCACACCGCATTCCATAAAGATCTCACCACCAACACAGTCACACAACATTCCATCAAGATCTCACCACCAACAGTCACACGGCATTCCATCAAGATCTCAGGAGTAACACAAATCCCTCTGCCAGGTACAGCCTTCCATAGCTTGAGAGGCACAGTGCGTATCAGAACCAGTTCTCTTTCTCAGCCGGGCACTTCTTCACGCTCAGGTCACACGTAAGAGGCAAATACAATTTTCAAGTCGTTTCAAACAAATAATGACAATGTCAAATCGTTACTAAATCCTTTAGAATAAGCGCAAGAGTTGGAATCGTTAGTTTGAGTGCTGTAGAAACTTCCCCACTCAACTTGGTGTTTAGTAACCTGGTTTAGCTGAATAAACCTTGCAAGTGCTCACACCCACGCTGAACAGAGGGACCGGGAAATGCTGTTGCTCAACAATTGACTGCAATTGTTTGCATATATATTTTGAGCACATGCGCCTCCAACTAACCGTACCTAACCCTGTTTCAGCATTGTTTTCCATAATTAAAAAAAACAATTTCGAAAAAAATATAATCAATGCCAGAAGAAAATTACTGTAGGCTATGGCAGAGTCCCAAAAACAACTCGCGATCTCGTCTCATGCACGTAAGAGGAAGATGGTACGCGGCAGCCACATGACACGACAAGGGTAAGCCCTTGAAAATATCTCGGCCGACAACAGTTGTTTTACGGAGTGAGCCCTGGACTCGGACCAACACATGGGTGAGCTATGAGGGTGGAGATCTAAAATCCACAAGAAGGACACTAGCACCCACAAGACGGTGACTAGTACCCACAAGACGGAAACAAGCCCCCACAAGACGGAGACTAGCACCCACAAGACGGAGACTAGCACCCACAAGACGGAGACTAGCACCCACAAGACGGAGACAAGCCCCCACAAGACGGAGACTAGCACCCACATGACGGAGACTAGCACTTATAAGGAGGTGACCACTACTGCAATGACAGGTTACCACTTCTGAAGAACAATAACAATCATAAATAGCTACTAGCACTTTCAAAATAGAGACAAGCTCTTCATGAGAAGCGGACACTTTAAAAGCCTCGAATTACCCTGAAGCACGTAGAGATGACGCAAAGTTTTTTTAAGGAATCGACGATTCTGTCAACAAGGCAAAAAGAATGACTTCACTGTATGTGTAACAGCTTTTTATTTATCAGCAACCGAAAAATGATCACGTTGTTTGTTAAAGAGGCTTGCTACCTTGATTTGGTTAAATAGTAGATTAGTGTAAGTTTGAACTTTTCACGGGAATTATGCTACTACTTGAAAGACAACAACAACGAACTAAAGAAGGAACTCGTAATATTCGTGAATTGGAACACCCAGCTGAAATTTCGAGCATTGACTACTCTGATACTCGCACATATCTACCCGCCATTCAGATGGTTTGCCAACGAAGACTTGAGCAGCCAGAATGGATTGCGATGTGCGCGAGTTTGAAGCCCTGAGCGACTGGAAGAGCCCGTACGAAGCCAGCGTTCGTTCCGCAAGGCTCGATCGCTAGTCCAAAGCTCGGAGCTTGAGAAGCAATTCCCGCTGTCTGGCCTATGACACATTGTCTTGTTATTCTCAACGACCCAGGACTGCGTTAATCTTGAGACCAGATTTATGGAGCTCGAAAGAAAGCATAGAAGCCGGTTCGACCGGTGTAGTTACGGAACTACTGGGAACGGATAAATTAATACAGTAGTTCAAATGAAGGCCTTAGCTTAAACACCTTCAAGAAACGATAAAGTCTGTGTCTTCGGTACATTAACAGGAAGTGTTAGATTGGAAAGCAGCTGTGAGAACTGTTCTAAATCCATTATCATGCGATCACTTGAAACTTTGGCAAAATTTTAGAATTTTTCTGTTTGTTTCTAAGACTCCCATAACAGCGACACAACGGCATAATTCAATCAAAGCTTTTTATTACCAGCTCATATATGAGACCTTTAATTCTTGACACGCTTATAATAGTGAACAACTTTTATTATAACCCAGTTCGATTCTCAAGAATACAGGGTGTTAAGGAAAAAGAGGTACAAACTTTCACACCTACCAGAAAGTGGAAACTGAACACTTTCGTCGCCCTGAAACTTTGCGAAGAAATTGTCTCCAGCTGCATCGATGACTATGCATTCATCTTCCACTTTTGGTTCAGCTGCACCGATGACGCTGCATTCAGCTCCCACTTTTAGATCCAGGTGCACCAAGGGCAGTGCATTCAGCTCCCACTTTTAGATCCAGGTGCACCAATGACAACTCATTCAGTTCCCACTTAGGCTTCAGCGGCACCAATGACAGTGCATTCAGCTCCCACTTTTGGCTCCAGCTGTAACAATGACAGTGCATTCAGCTCTGCCTTATGGTTATATCTGCACCAATGACAGTACTTCCAGCTCCCACTTTTGGCTCCAGCTGCACCAATGACGGTGCATTCAGCTCCCACTTTTGGTTATATTTGCACCAATGACAGTGCTTCCAGCCCCCACTTTTAGCTCTAGCTGTACCAATGACAGTGCATTCAGCTCCCACTTTTGGCTCCAGCTCTGAAGACTAGGCGAACTGCAGATCAAAGCCGTGGTCGGCACCCGTAAGTTATTCTGTCTTTAAACTCTGGCTCATGTCCTTGACCATAAAAAAAGAAGGTAAGCTCGATCCTGAAAGAAGTTTAAAAATAATTCCAAAGACAGTTGAGCTGATTGAGTTCCTCTACCTGAACTCGCATGAAGCAGAGGGACAACTGCCAGGCTCAATCGAACAGCCAGGGCTGAAACAACAAGATTCACAGCCAAGTTCGGGGCGAGAAATATGTACCTCAGGCTTATCCGTACCCTGAACGACAGTGGATGACACCACACGCACGTAGTGGATGACACCACACGCCCGTAGGGGATGACACCACACGCACGTAGGGGATGACACCACACGTAGTGGGTGACACCACACGTAGTGGGTGACACCACACGTAGTGGGTGACACCACACGTAGTGGGTGACACCACACGTAGTGGGTGACACCACACGTTGTGGGTGACACCACACGTTGTGGGTGACACCACACGTTGTGGGTGACACCACACGCAGGGAATAGCAGCATACAAGGAACGTACGAAATGATGTATAATTTACGATTCACTTGTTAAATAACATCATGTAAATCTTCAGTCAATTCTAATGACTAAAACCCTTTTGAAACTGGGTATCATTATTTTTAAATTTTTACTTCGAATTTTGAGCGTCGGTGAGGATTCACTATCGGTGAAATGCGCAAGAACGATCTAGAGTGTGGACCGTAAATAGAACCATGCAAGCGAAAGATTCCATGGACTAAGAATTAGAGCAATAGAACTCCTAGTAAGCAATTCGTTACGTCGAGCCAGACGCTAACTAAATGTCTCTACAGTATAGCGGTTTCGAAGCTTCATACAGAGGAGTACTTCCCCCTACCCCCATTCAAGGTCCCCACCGCTGCGGCCTCCCACCTTGCACGTACGTAGGGCGTGCGGAAGAAAAAGCTAGCGAGAGCCTGAGCAAGCTCCCTTTCTGAATAACTTCCTCCAACGTTGGATGAACTCCTGGTCTTGGGTAATGAAGCCCGACAGGACCAAACCGAGAGCAAACTCCTCAAAACTGAGGGCCTTCGACAGTGATGCTTGCAGCCGCAGCACGAGCGAGCAACAATGCACGGCGCTTCTTGGTCTAATTCTCGCCAAAGGAGGCGTATAATGCATGCACAAGCGGCAGAATCCCTCGCCCCACTCCACTCTAGAGCCCCTGTGTCCTGGCCACCAAGGAATTCGACCGTGTAAAGAAATACACTCGAAGCTCGAGGAATATTAAGCAGCCCAAAATGCTACTTTGCTCATGAGCAACGCAGGGTAAAAGAGGCTAAACTTTGAGGGAGCACAAAAATGGAGCAACTTTGTGCAGTAAGAAAGGACTAATATATCACGCTCCTCATAGGAAGGAGGCACATGGAAGAAGCGAGTGCTGCAGAAGAGAGAAATTCTCACGAGATGCACCATTTCAAAGATTACATGACGTCTTACAGCTATCGAGCAAAATACAAAGTTAGATTTTTCAGACTTAGATGAGCAAATGGGCTCTCCAGTGAAGTTCAGAAATAGGTATTTCACAACTTCAACCGTCTCAATGACGAAAACAATAATAAAGGTTTCCAAGCTTAAAGTTTTAGATTAAAGGAAATTTTGATGATTTTACTTCTGTACAGGAATAAGTTCAAGAATCTCGTTTCCTAATTTTTTGACACGTTTTATCTTTCATTGGCTTGCCATATGATAACAAAACAACCGGCCAAATAAACATAGCATTGCAGCTCCACTGAGCATAATCACTGGAGACGTTTGAAGTAAAACCTAATTTGCCAATTTCCGTGAACTGCCTTGATTTTTCCACGAGCAATTGAACATATTTCTCATCCTCATATCCGAAGATAATTGATGGTCTTTGCCATAACCTGAATTACAAAATTACAATGGGAAAAACAAATGCATGTGTAAGGAAAAATTTCCCTGATGGTGAGAGGGAACCGGTCCCACGATCGTAGCTGATGGACGTAGCATAACTCCGTACGTAGTCAACTTAATTGATAAAGTCTATTGACAAAGTTCCAGAAATTGGTAGACGGTACCTCGATTATGTCATAACATTACGTGAAAAATTTTTAGTCAAACTACACACACTCAGAACTCCAAAATAATCATCGTCATTTTCAGTGGGTTTTAATGCGTGAATGTTCTATGCACAAGTTTGAAATAAAAAAAGCGTCCTTAATTGTTTGTGGATCCGTAAACACATTTATTCCATCTATACATGTACACGCTTTACACGATTGTATACACTTTCACTGCATGTTTTTCAAATTCAACATTTTGTTCAAGAATTTATGCGTACGTATTTTTTGAACCCGTTCGATATCTTACACTTCACACTTCATACATACATGTATTGCATACATACATCCTTGATATCCGCACACTCCCTCAGACCGACGTATAGTCCGTTTACGTTTCTAACGTCTGCAGCAGCGGACTGGAAAACTTTCAAACGACGCGTTTCCAACTCCAATTTATTCCTCGACATTTCAAAAGATAATGTCGTTTTATTTGGTGAGAAACAAGCTC
Source organism: Orchestia grillus (assembly GCA_014899125.1). Taxonomy (NCBI): domain Eukaryota; kingdom Metazoa; phylum Arthropoda; class Malacostraca; order Amphipoda; family Talitridae; genus Orchestia; species Orchestia grillus. The sequence goes on along the minus strand of VOMN01050740.1, from coordinate 14,780 downwards.
AGCAAGTCTTCAATCAGGACGCTAAAAAGACGTGTGGAAAAAGTAAGAAACTTTACAGCCCTCTGCTTCCGCTCAAGGACAGATTGTTTTCAAGGAGAAATAACCCACTTTAGCCCATAAGATTAAAGGGCACACTCTAATTTAAAATAAAATGCCAGTAAAATATTTCTTGCAACATCGCCAGTACAATCAATTTTCACACTGAAATTGAATTCACTTCAGTGCTCGTCCTCGCAAAAATACCTCAAAGACAACGACGTATTTTTGCTACCATGTTGCAGTTATTTCACGTGGCTAATTAGCCCTTAACGTACTGAGTCACGAATTTTGCAGTGCAATTTTTCAATAAATTTGGCTTTCAGTTTTTCTCCGTCCCTGCAATCAAGTTATTCTGAGACTAACTTTGTTTCTATTACAGGAAATTCTCAACTGAATAGGGTCGCACGGAGTGACATCCAAGGTTTTATTTTACGAAAAAAATTGCTCCTCGAACACTCCCATTAAAGCTCGTAACGTTTCAACCATTTACCGATCAAGTCATTTTAGCACAATTGTTACATTTTACTTTGAACAAAAACAATGAGCTGCAGCCTGATGTATACGTACTCGTACATACGTAGTAAAGCTCCATTCAGCTCTGTACTGAACGCTAGCTTCAGCCTGATGTGTGCATGCAATAAAGCTGCATTCAGCTCCGTACAAAAAAGGAGCACCATAGCTTCGCCACGAAAGTAGACGTGAGAGCCGTAGAGACGGTTGAGGCTCAAGCGCATTCGCGCTCGTCACAGCAGCCATAAAACGCTCAGTGTCGTAGTCCCATAAATACGTACAAATTTTACTGTACTTTTCCTTTCAATGATACATACAAATGTGCGAGCCATATGCGAGGTTTCGCGAGGATGTCATTGCAGAAGCATGCAAGATTTCCTTCTCGTGAGAAGTAGACTAATTGAAATCTAAATTACTCCCCCATTCTGAACTTCAAGTCTCAAAATTATAGTAGTGATTCACAGTTCAGTCGAGAAGACATTCAAATTGGATATTGTCGTTTAAATTTAATCTCTAAATCAATTTCCTTTCTATGTAAAAATTATCAATTTCAAATAAACACTGTCGCAGGTATTTGTTTCATGTGTTCAGGAAAGTTTTTTTTATTCTGAGAAGTCTTGACTTTAGGAGTCTAAAAATAATCCGTTATAGTTAAATGAAGAACTTCATTAAACATTCGCGTCCTTATACCGTCAAAAAAGCAGTAAATCTCCTGTAAAATGATGTACTTTTTTCTTACACTGGCATTGCCGTCTCTAACAAAGTCTCGCTCATTAGGAATACGGAAACTAGAATCTGGACCAGCAAATTTTCTCCCATCAATATCATTCAGTGCGAAGGTAAATCGTTACAAATGAAAAAATGAATACAATATATAAAATTTTTAAAGATGACCTGAAGAACTTCTTCTCGGACAAGTTTTACTTTTTTACATAAACTTAACGTATTGTGGTGTAGAACAGATTTGTATAACTTGTAAACAGTACCTGTTGACTCGAGTATGGGGTTCCAGCTCTAAGGTAGTGACACAACTGGGGGTTTGGCTCAGTTCTTGTCATCTGTTGAGGCACGAGATGAATACTTATTGAATTTGAGCAATATATCAAATTAAACGAGGTAGTTTGGTAGAATTTAAGGATGGAGGGCAATCACGGAGGGCAATCAAAAAGTTTTGTTGTATTTTGGTGATGTATTGAGGTAAATCAGGGATTTGTAGTATTAAGGTAATCTGCTGTTGTATGTACGATTATTCCAATGAATTTTCAATTGGAAAAGTGTCGTCCGCACACGTTTTTGAATTTTCTTCCCTTAGCGTTTGAGTGCAGGACGTGACCCATCCGTAGCATGGATACTTTGAATCTTTCATTTCAAACGCGGCACTTCGGTCGAAAACAATAAGTCAAGCCGGCCAAACTCTAAGCCAATTTAGCTGAAAATTCACATTGCTGGGCTTCAGATCCCATTCGTTAGGCGCGTCATATTGGACATAAATTTGAATTTGATCCGCCGTCTATTCTGGTGGCGCAAACACACACATACTCACAAATGGCACCTCGTAGAACTTCGCGACGCTGACATTGAAATCTACCCGAGCATCTACCGCGATCGTATCTATTTCTAGTCACACGAGCTCGCTGACCATGACAACGGCGCAGTTGTCGTAGAGATCGGCGACTAAAGAATACTCGAGTGCAGAATATTGCGATGGTCGTGTTAGGGCAAGGCAATTGAACTTCCTACGGCCAACGTTCCGGCTCGTTGCGACTCAAAACACAATCCCGATCGCTAGCTGGATGTTCACTTTGCCAAAGCTCGTATTTTCCTTGGGCAAACTTACCATGGAAATTTGAAAAATGGATTCGAAGGCAAGGACGCTGTTTTTAAAGGGAATTGTTGTGTCTTCACGTCACGCTGACGTCCTCGCCAAATGGCCGCCGTGACGAGCTGTTTGCCAGCCTTTATTTTACGAGTTTTACTGATTTTAGCAAAGATTTTGTTAATCTTCGGTTTTGTTAACCATGCTGCACAATGTACCCACGTACTTGTACAACTGAGATATTGGAGTTACAAAAAATGAAGGAAGAACCCCGAGCTGCGATTTCTTTGCGTTAGGAAGAGATAGATAGGGCGCAATAAACGAATTGAGTCAAAATGCGTCAACGAAGGGATTGGGTTTTAATCGAATTTAATTATACGCATTGAAAATAAACTTTTAATGAGCAGTGCTTTCTCCAGCAGTATTTTCCCTGATCTAATTAGTTCCGAAATCTCTCTTATTTTGACTCAAATCAGAAGATATAAATTGAGTACAAACGGCAGCATTTTGTTATTGAAAAAATAATATTTCATTTGAAATATGTTCGACTCTGTATTTTCTGCTAACATATCACGCAGTCGACATGCGGGCATCCAAGTTTAATGAAACACCAGTGCCCAGTTATTTCATGTTCTAAGCCTCAATGCCCAGTTATTTCATATTTCAAACATCAGTGCCCAGTGATTTCATGTTACAAAAACCTGTGCCCAGTTATTCCATGTTACAAAAACCAGTGCCCAGTTATTTCATGTTACAAAAACCTGTGCCCAGTTATTTCATGTTACAAAAACCAGTGCCCAGTTATTTCTTGTTCCAAACACCTGTGCCCAGTGATTTGAATGACTTGAATCACATCAGCACCTCAACACCCCACGACTAACTCCTTTCTGAACAGCTTTATTCTCCTATTTTTACGGTCCAGTATCATTTTACTGCATTTATATAATATTTTTTTACAGGAGCAGCACACTTCTTTCAGAGCTGGGACGCCGAGCCTGAGTTCGCTTGGCATAAAAGCTCAATGTTAAGCACGGAAAAAGTACTGCCAAGCAGCACGTACTTTCGAAGTGCTGTTAACTGAACAAACGGTTTCACAGCGATAACAAATATGAACGTGCTTTGTTGTAGGTAGCTCGTGCATAACTTCACGGTTATAAAAAATCATTTTCGTAGTACGCGCACCACAGTGTCAATAAGTCATTTTTTGCACGCTCGACGGAGCCTCCCGATCCCAACAAGTCACTCTTCGCACCCACAAAACTGCGGTCACCACAACCACCTCCGGCGACTAACATCAATAATATTGCATGTTGACTCGCCGCGAATAAACTGAGAAGCGCTAAGCGCCCACGCAGTGCCTTTTTCCAATTATCGGACCCGTAACGTGCTTCTATTGCGCTCTCGCCGCCAAAATTAGTTCGCCAACCTCATCTTCATGGACCGTCGAGAGCTCCATTTTAACCAAAACAAACACGCCGAGTAAATTCTCAAACAGAGCAAGTACGCCGAGATGTAAGAACTCCCCAAAGTAAAGAATGGGAAGTCGGTGTCCCGTGGGATTGTTTCTTTCCCGTAGTGTGAAATTAAATACGGATTCACCCGTAGATATTGTTTTCTGGAATGATAAATTCGTTCAGCATTCTAGTAAAACCGTACTGTGAGATGCATAAGCAAGGAATCGCAAATCATTATACATTCAAAAGTGTATGTATAGAACGTTGCGATGTTTTTGTGTTCTACCCCTCGCAAAGAATAAAATCTGTTAGGACGCATTCCAGACTCTATAAATTCATAAGCCATACAGGACCAATTTTGATAGGACGATAGTGCAGACCCAGCACATGTAACAACTAACTAAAGAGGCGAATGCCTTCCATTCTTCGGCAAATGCTCTCAGGATGAACAAGACTCTCGAGCAGAGAAATGTGAGTAGGGCTTCCGGATAAGATTCTTCAGGACAAAAGAATGAGGTAAGAAGATGTTTGAGGCTTCTGTTTTGTACGACAAGATATTACGTTCTGAAATTTGAAAATCGAGCTGAGGATATGAAGTCGGGAAGATACTTCAAAGAATCGACGAAGCAAGGCCGTCTTACTCAGCCCGAGGGAGTTGTGTCTGACGCATTGCAGGCAAGCGTTCTGAAGATATACTGTAAATAAAGGTAGGAATTCAAAGTGCAGTTCTTATGGTGGTCTTGCAGAGATATGAAGTCACTTCTCAAGGACAGATACGAATGCAGGCGAGCTCTGGTTTACTGTGTCACACAACCAGCGTTTGAGCAGTGGAAGCCTCCATTTTTCAGTAAGAAGTCCTCCTTGGAAAAGGAAGAAAATACCTCAAAAAAATTTACCAATACAACTCTGTAAGAAATATAATCATTCGGACATTTCCAGTGTTTTACGGACCGCAATTACCCCTAGTGCACCAAGCAGAATCAATACCTGGAAGGACATGCCTTTTAGTTTAAGTTTGTCGTCTAATTAAAGTAGTCTTAAACTATACAAACACGTACAGATTGTCATAAAAGTTGAAGCGTATATTTCTGAGCCAGGAGAAAATTACTCGAGTATGTACTTATTTTCCTCAAATAATTTTAACTTCTGATAAAACCCAATTTCCCCCGACCGAATACCAAAATTCCACGGCCAGGAACACGGACTTGGCCAAGAAAAGTCCTGCCTTTTTTACTGCAATTTTCCCCGTTTCAAGAAAGAGTTAGACGCGTGGGCTTTGTTATTTTCTTGGAGGAAGGAGGTGGCGCAGATGAGAACTCTATCTTGATAAAAACTGTGTGCTCATCTCACTTATCCACAACTAAAAATCTCGGATCGAGCCCGAAGCATCTTCGTCAAAAGACACAAAAATTCGGTATCGTTCCTATGAATTTTCGCAGGAGCGCCTTCTGCAGGTAATTTTGGAACCTAATGAATTGGCTATTTTTCAGTGTTTGCCGCTCTCATTTTTATAATTAGGTCAGGCCAGACTGAAGCACTGCATTTTGCCCGCGGGCATATTTCGGAAAATCCTCCTGCCACTGGATTTCAGGAATGTTGAGAGATGAATCTTCTCAGGCACGAGAGAGACATGCAAGAAGCCCGAGGAGGTTTTCAGCGCAAACTGAAAACGAACACCAGGAGAAAATGTGAACAAGTTGTTCCTTATTCTTAAGCCCTCCTGAAAACTCACGATACCGGTGAATCTTTAAATCATTTATCACAATAAATTGGTCATTGTTACACGATATATTTTACAAGCGATCCCGATACTATGGAACATTCCGTAAACGTCCCTCAACCTCTTTTCTGTGACGCTATTCCTCGCCTGGACTACACGATTATGATTTTCAAGGAGTAAAATGATAAAAAAGATTGTGTTCATTATTTGATGCGTTCTTCTATTTCATGTTTGAAGTTCAGCATTTGCCATAAGGTCGATGAAGAATTTGTAAGCGTGAGTAACGTAATTTTTCACGGCATACCAAGCACGGTCAGCCACGGAATTTCACGGCATACCAAGCACGGTCAGCCCCGGAATTTCACGGCATACCAAGCACGGTCAGCCACGGAATTTCATGGCATACCAAGCACGGTCGGCCACGGAATTTCACGGCATACCAAGCACGGTCGACCGCAGAAAAAAACTCTCTGAATGAGACACAAAGGGCTTTTGATGACTAGACATTATTCCTTCAAAGTGACATTCAATGATGCTGTGAAATAGAATGCACCAGGAAAATCAAAACGCATCCGACTTGTTTAGATACAGACAACAGTCGAGTACACGTACTAAATAAACTGCGAATGTCAGTGGATCAGCATCTATGGCAGGATGGCATTAACCATTAAACTGCGCAATTCTATTGACGTTCTAATGATAGAAAAAGCTTTGTTGGCACATTCTTGAGCGATTAAGGTCAACAAGGTTAGCTTAATTAACAAACAGTAGATTGAGTTCGCACAGCATTCAGGTTTTTATATCTACTCAGAGTAAAGAAACAAATATGGGCTTGCCTAATTATTCCGTAAGCACTCGATTACGACTCACAGTTTTTGAGCAAATCCTTTCAGTAATCGATGACCATCCATTTCACAGTGGCTCGTAATTAGCGGTAATCTCTCAATTACGCACGTACGTGGACAACGACCAGCTGAAAATTCAAAAAATTATAGTAATCCCTTCATCCACGGCAGGTTCCTGATTGCGATCGAGGCTCGAAACAGTACGCACATCAGCAACGTCATGGAAGAGATGAATGAAGTCCTTCACATGCGTCACGTAATTATGCTGTAGCAATGTATACAACTTTGGTCAAAAAAATTCAATCCGCCGCTTCCGCTTATCATGACAAAATTTCGAAATTTTTACAAAAAAACATAGTACTCCAAACCCACACCGGCTGCCAACATTCCATCATGGCCCTTTATTCATTCAAACGTCGCATGTTTACGAAGCTAAAAGAGCCATGAGAGCTTCTATTCGACTTCAACATTTCACGGTGACCAAATCGTACTTCTTCGACTCTGAACTACAGCAGAAAGAGTGCAGGTTGATCAGCCTGCTCCCTGTTATATTCTGGTGCACAGTAAACTATCGACACATCACCAAGCTTTATTTCTATGTGCTAAAATTAATTTCAACAAGTCGATTCAGGTTACGTGAACAACTAACAAATTCTTGAGGTCGTATTCGGAGTTTTCCTGCTACTATTTCACAGTTCACTTTTGCATCATTAATTAACGATTATTTAAACGCGCAAACACTCGTCAACAATTACTCGGTTAGCACAAAATTTACATTTTGGGTCGAATTTATCAAATCCTGAAATTTTTAGACTGAATACCTTCATAATTTGTGAAAAAATTTCACACTTGTGATTTATGAAATTGAATATGTAGTCATTTTCGTCTCTTTTGAATGGGCTGATTTAATGTAGGAGCCCTTCACAAACAAACGCATGTACCCACTGTACAATGATAAGTGATCGGTCTCAAAATTCCTGGTACGTTTTTCCCCTCTTCAGATCAAGTACTAGGTAACTCAAAGCACATTTCCCCACTTTAGATCAAATATTAGGTAACTCAAAGCATATTTTCCCAAATCAATGATAATTTTTCACCGTTCAGGAACATCATCAATTCAAAATAATCCTTCCATATTCAGAGTTAATATATAGACAAAGTATAATTTTCGTAGTCCAAGGTATATTTCTTGATGATCAAGGGACTAACGAAAAGTTCAGATTCTTTAACTTCAGCAACCCGTGTTTTGTGTCATTAATCATAAATTAATATTTAATCATATGCAGATGAGGATAGAACACCTGCAAGGGGCTTTATCCTTACGCGTCTGAGTCGAAAAACTTGCATTAAAACACGAGGAAGAAATGTCGAGATTTACAAAACCATGTGAGGTAATTCTCAAATTTATTTAGATGTGAATTCCACCGCTGCTTTCAATTTATTTTCCTTCATTAATGCACCTTCTGAACACGAATCTTTCCATGTCTCGTCAATTATTTAGTTGTAGACTCTAGTTGTGGTATTAAATAGTAGTATTTAGACTAAAGAGACTCGAGCGTTCAAGTTATCAAGGCTTGAATCAGTTTTCAGTTTATTCAGGTTTATACTTTTTTCTATTTTTTCAATCAAGCAGCACTTTATCACAGGACTCATGAGAATATATTTCAAGATACAAAAGCATGAGTAAATATTCAACAGAAGCAAGGCTGCCAATTTTGATAATTTTCATCACAAAGTCCACCTCGTAGTCACATCATAAAGCTACTTAAATTACATTAGCACACCGCTGATCAGGATGCCTTAATTAACCTGTTAACGGGTATTGACATCATATGATGTCGGCGTGGTTGTTGCATTCACACGGTCGCTGTCGATTACACATACCGTGTGAATGCAACACCGGCCACCTAGGCAGTGACCGTTTACAGGTTAATATCCATCGCTAGAACAACAAGTCATACAACAATGTTCCGATCAAGTTCAATATTCTGGGAAATTCTCCCTGTCACATCTTCCCAGGGCGGATCTACACCTTGATCTGGACGTAAAGTGAGAGAGTATCACGGGCTCCTCGTAAAACTCTCCTGGCTTAGGGCTGCTCGGGCAGGTCTCCGACTATGATAACAGTGAGCTCCATAATGACGAGCGCAAAGGGTGCCCTCTTGCAAGCTGCTCGACCAACTGATGTTTTATGCCAGAAAAGTGCCTTTGCTACTCGAATCTGGACAGCCTGCACAGTGTGTTCGGCCATAAAACGCAATTACCAGTCTAAGTAGTCAGCAAATCGAGGCGTTATGTCAGAAAACGTATCGAGCAACGTTGGCTGACTAATCTGCTAAGTGTGGCGGAAACCAGAGAAAACCATTGCTAGTCTGTCTAGTCTGCCGAGTGAGGCGCGATGCAAGAGAATACCACTGCCTCGAGAGTCTGACTAGTCTGCAGAGTGAGGCGCGATGCAAGAGAATACCACTGCCTCGAGAGTCAGACTAGTCTGCAGAGTGAGGCGCGATGCAAGAGAATACCACTGCCTCGAGAGTCAGACTAGTCTGCAGAGTGAGGCGCGATGCAAGAGAATACCACTGCCTCGAGAGTCAGACTAGTCTGCAGAGTGAGGCGCGATGCAAGAGAATACCACTGCCTCGAGAGTCAGACTAGTCTGCAGAGTGAGGCGCGATGCAAGAGAATACCACTGCCTCGAGAGTCAGACTAGTCTGCAGAGTGAGGCGCGATGCAAGAGAATACCACTGCCTCGAGAGTCAGACTAGTCTGCCGAGTGAGGCGCGATGCAAGAGAATACCACTGCCTCGAGAGTCTGGCAGATAGCAAGACCCACATGAAGCGCCAGAGCAGATGTCGTGCAGCGGCTGATGACCAAACTTCGCTGCTTGCCTTTATAATGTTAGCTTCATAGGGAACGGAAGGTGCTTCAAGAAGAGCTTCTATACCCCCACATTGCCCAGCCCAGGCAAAGGTAAAGTCAAGTATCGGACATCGAGTCTCCAGCTGGGCATCTTCCCCCTCAGCTCGCCCATTACGGGTGCGTTCTTTTTGTTTCCAGCGCGATTCTAGTTCATTTGGGAAGTGAGAAAATTACTCGGAACCTATCCAAGATCTTTTAATCAATTTCTCTCGAGAAAAGGAAAGGAACTCAACTGGTGATAAAACTCTTAAAGCCTCACAGGTTTTTGGTGGAAACCGTACAGTCATTTCGAGTGTCAGGAAATTCCTTCTGTTGCTCAGAGAACAAAATCGATGGTATGTTCTGCTTGAAATCTCTTTGGATGCACCGGATGTCTGAATTTGAAATCTTGCCAAATAGTTTTCAGTTCAAGCCTTCTTAGTCCAACTGAACAACTATTTGGAAAAATTGTGTTTGAATTTGACCATAAGAATTTCACTTTGCAAATTACCGTCCAAATTTCACCCCGTTCACATGTCTCCAATACATGGGAGTACTATAATCGACATCATCTCAGCATATTAAAGGTCAAATGCTAAAAATTTTGGACATCGACGTTTTAGTAGACCTTTCAGTGCAGCCTTGAAGTTTTCATTTTCTCTGTGCCACATTGTGAAGAGTTAAGCTTTCAAGAAATTTTATTAATTCCCTGTGAATGGATGTGGATGAAACGACCTTTTCCAAGACAATGCAAGCCGGTGACTTATGAGAAAGGATCTCATTTGGCCAGAACGCGTATTCGATTATTTTAATATAAGTCATAGAAAAATTAATCAAAAATACAAACCCGGTACAATTTACAGGTCCCTAATTCATTCGAGGTTTCTCTGATGCAAAATAGCGACAGACGATATGACGCTACAGGTTCATGATTCTAACATCGCACGTGCGCGTATACTGCAAAATGTTCCTGTACATCGAGAGGCCTGATTCGCGAATAGCGAATGCTAGTTTCGACCAATCGGGGAGCTGTTAACGATTTGAGACATGCGCGAATTAGTGATGCAGAGCCCAAATTCGGGAATCACAATCTATTTAGTCACAGAAATTTTCCTGAACTAGAGCTTTCGAAATTATACAGCGCTCTATACTGCACGTACTTCCGCTGCAGTATGCTTCAACTTAGCCTCAAGCTTACGCTGATGTTTTTACTACATGTAACATACGATGATCACTCCGTAGACACTGTTGTCAAGCGCATGCGATGATGACAAGCGCATGCGATAATGACAAGCGCATGCGATAATGACAAGCGCATGCGATGATGACAAGCGCATGCGATGATGACAAGCGCATGCGATGAGGACAAGCGCATGCGGTGATGACAAGCGCGGTTCCAGTTCATCATCACTTTGGTAGTTGTGATGAACGCACGGACACAACTACACCATGCTGCGCAGGTCCGCTTGGCCTCGTTCCTTGCTTGAAAATATCATTTCTGGTTTCTTTGGAATTTAACGAAATGAAACACGAACTTATTTCAATGCGAGAACTTTGCTTAGGTGGCCAGATGAATGAATGATCCAAGTTGGCTTCTTTCGTCATGAAACTAGCAGCAAATATGGTACAAGAGTAAGAGTATGAGGCAAAAATGGAGTTTCGAAGGGATAACAGACATTTTCCATTGTTTTGTAATAAGAAGAGTTAAGAAGCAATACTGGATGGTACGGGCCAAAAATCATGTTGCACAGTGTAATTGCGCAGGTCATACTCGCAGGCCATACGAAATTCAAGGCCCAGCTCGTCATTCTGCATAAAATGCACGCAAAGTTATAGACCATCGCGTCTGTACGCTTCTCCCGCGCAGAATACATCAATTTCGAATGTGAACATGATCGTGTCAGTGCATTTGAAAAACATTGTCCGTCTTGCTTCCGGGCTCTTGAATGAAATTTGCATCACATTATTTCCGGCGATTGAATGCAGATTTCGTACTCAAATCATAACCTAGTTTCAAAGTTAGTAAAAAATGTAACACTCTTCTCATAGAAATTGAAGAGTTAAATAGTAGTTCGTTACAAAAGCTGACATTTACAAGTCGTCGGTCTCGCCTAAAGATGCAAATCGACGTCTCCTTCGTAATTAGTTCTAATGAGCGCTTTACTTGGAGCAGCTCAGAACTGGTTCACTTTTCACAAATTCCCTCAGGGGAATGGGTTGAATAAATCCAAACCTCCATGGAGCAAAGCTCTTTGGTGGACGGCTGAATCGTCCCCTCAAACACATCACCGGAAATGCGCGCAACTTTGTTAGATTGATTCCACTCAGCAAGGTGAATTCAGTTCTTGATTGCAGAACTTAACCCCGGACGCTGAACCCGAAAGTCAGAATGAATTCATCCCGGAAATTGGACAAATTTAGGCCGGCTGATGCAGCCCCGCACACCGCCGTGAGAGGGGCTGCGTTATCACAGCACTGAGGCCAGCGCCAGACAAAGGGCGTCCTGACGACAGTGACATGACGACGCTTTATCTACTCCCTCCAGGACGGCAGCGGAACTGCGGCAGTGTGTGTGTGGGGGTGACACCAGCACTGAATGAGAGATGCGCATGCGCGCTGCATGGCCTGGCGTTCTTGCGCATTGAATGCAATGGCAAGAGGCTTCGTTCCGGCTTTCGGTCTTTATTTTGCACTGAGCGAATAAGGTTGATATGAAGCGAGCAATGCTGAGATTAGTTTCAGAATTTCTCTCGCGCTGTCACTTCAAAGGATGATCTCTAGGAGGATATATCGATATCTTGGTGGTCTAAAAATTGAAGCTTGAATTACGTGCTGCCGTGAAACGTTGTAACTTCAAAAATCAATTTCACCTCAGATAGTAGAAAATATTAACATGAGGTTGACATCACGTGGTAAAACAGAAAATTCTACAGAATGACAATATGCAGAATGTTCACTCACGTTCTTTCGGTGGGCATCAAACTTTTAAATCTTTTCCCCTATTCAACAATACATACTCGGCCACGACCATCACGCGGGATTTCATTTTCTTTGACAGCAAGCGATAAATTCCTTATATTAACGTCCCTGGCTTCGCCCTCTGCGAGTGAACAAACGATGTATCTCTTCATTGTACATCCCATTCCATGAATACAAACGATGCGCCTCTTCCATTGCTGGGAGACGATCATTGCCTTCTGCGAGAGCTCTTGCATCTAGAGCTATAACAGTTTATGCATCCCTCGCACTACCATTCCCTAGCTCGAGCAACAGTTGTAAACTGTTGATTCAGTGGACAGATGAACTGTTGCAATAGCGGCTATCCTGTGCCGCAACAGCCGTTCAGTGTGGCTGTAACCCCTGCTGGCATTAGGCACAACTGCAAGAGTTACTTCGTGCAGCTGCAGTAATGCACCTCTGTAACAGCTACTATGCAACAGCTGCTATGCATCAGCTGCAGCCTCAGGTGCCGTAATGCATAGCTGCAACAGCCACTATACATCTGGCGCAGCCGCTACAGCTGACATGTCAGCTGCAACAGCCAGATTGACTGCGAGATCCGAGAGCTTCAGATGAGACTTGGGATCGAGAATCCATTTGAATGAAAGCCGAACGCCTCGACTTGTGAGGCTATCGAGCTCTCTCGAGTAATTTCAATGTGAGGATAAACAACGAATACCATAGGGAACTCCATGAATGTTTGTCATAAGTGTCTACCTCAGTTGTAGTTCGCAGCTAGACCACTCTTGGGAGTGACGTCAATGGCAAGATGGAGTACTGAGCGCGCGATCAATGACTGGAACGCTTGTGCAGTGCCGGCCGAAAGTTTAGAACTTTACGATAACGTGGTTGGTTCAAGAAGTATTTAAAGAAAACTTGCATCTTTTTGTTTTAAAAAAGCTCCGAAACTGAAACTAATTAACTGAAGAATATGATCAAAGTTCACTGTGAAACACAGCGGCGAAAACGGTGAAAACGAACGAAAATTTTCATCAAAAATAATGGCGTTCTTTTCATCAAAACTTTGATGCCATTCGCTGTTGACGAGAACGAAGCATCCTCGGTGGAACCAAAAATTCGTGTACGACATAAAAAGATCAATATTCCCCGAGCGTATAATAATTTGTTAAAAAGTATGGAGTTCAAGGTGCCTTTTTTAAAGCAGAAATACGAAAAGGTTTCGACAGCAAGCGAGACCATGAATGATAACTTCTAATTCATATTGTCAGTAATGAATAAAACTATTAGACTTCTGATCAATGAAGCTTGAAATGTAGATGAGCCACCAATAATCCTTGACAACCAGGATAATTAATGAAAAATCATATTTACAAAAAAGTTAATTTACCGAATAAACTTTCTAATTGGTGCGTATGAACACGTGATCGAGCGAATAGTTGGCTTTCGCTGATCACGCAAGCCTAGCATCAGATCTGCGAAAAAAATTCATATAGGTTTTTCTTCACGACGACGTCTCCAAGCTACCAGGGTTGCGTTATCGTTAGCATTGATTTATTCTATGACAGCAGAAGGCAACCGCAGAAAATGAATTCTGTAGAACTTCCACAGTGACGAATGGCAAATTTTAGCTGCAGGAAAATCTGAAACCTGGTACGACTGGAAACTTTTGCGGATCAGCGATGCAGGGCACGAATTCCTGAATAATTATGCACATAAGGTTACAAAAACCGAAAAAAAACTGTGAACGACATGACCTTTTCCAAATGAAGGACTCGTGATTAGCGGTGCTTTACCGTATATTTTAGGTCGCAAGTTCTTTTAAAAACGCTCAGATAGAAAAACACGTTATTACGTTACCTTGTGTGATCCAACGCATTCTTTTTCAGCAACATGAACTTGAAAACTCGACCGTCACTCACAAGGCCTCGCTAACGATCATAAAACTTTCCACTCTACAAGAGCAACGGAAAAACCTTCGCATGATTCGGGATTCTCAAAACCGCCATGAAAATTCTTAGGGAGAGTTGTTTCCGTGAGGAATTTCTATGAAAAACTTCGAAGATTTTCTTTTGGACGCGATGCGAAGACCATACAGGCCTGCTAATGATCGCACCTCTGCCCGAGCGCTATTTGGGGCAGAGGTGCAATGGGAGGCTTTCCTGTTCGTCCAATTCCGGGACTTGCAGTCCGACTTTTAGTAATAAGTTACACGGGAGCATCAGAGCGGGCTTCACGCGCGCAAGGATGTCGGAATGCACTTTGGGATTTATTTTGTCTTAGTCGCGAGTTGTTGAGTTAGTAAGTTCGGTATGGCCTCCCCTGAACAATGCAGCAGAATACAATACAGTAAAATCCATATCGTATAATAATATAAACAGTGCAGAGTATGGGATATAATATTATATAGTAAAGTATATAATAATACAACCTTTAATACCTTGGAGATGTTTCGTCTTTCACGCCTGGGCCATACGGGGGTGCCGCCGCTTTGTGTGCCTGGTGTGCCTTCGCAAATCCGCGAGCTGTTGAATGAGAC
>VOMN01050739.1:0-45338 GCA_014899125.1 Orchestia grillus | reverse complement strand
CATACGTCCTATCGACTTTACGAAGCGAGAGTTTGTCGTTGTTCAGTGGAACGCACGCTGCCTTGCGACATGGCAACGAATACGGTATTTTTATGGAGAATCTGAAAGCCACATTTTAAATGAGATCATTCAGCCGATACAAAACGGCAGGTTTGAGAAGCCTACACAACGCCTCAGATGTGATCTTTAGTTCACCAGGAACTTGAGCAAGGCCTACAACTTTGTTTGAATTGTCCTTTCATAACGCCTCCGCCGCTTAAATCACTTGTGAAACTTTTTCATCGTAACAGTGGGCTATCCTTCGTCATCGATAATATAGATATCAAGAGTCTCTTCTGATGTATTCGTAATAAAGACGAACTCTGCCTTTAATTTGACGTATTTGAGCTAAAATTTAATATGTAATTGTTCGACTGAGCCCAACGGAAAGTTTAGGATGTACAACATACATTCTTTATGTGATATGACCAAACGTGAATGTCCTGTAATGGCCTATTTAATTTTCTTATGATGCTTAGTGAGATGTTTGTACCGCTCTAAAGGTACTAATCAAAGGCCATGCAATATCTTGCATATCAATTGAAGTAAGAATTTTTTTAATTTTACCTCAAGTTAGACTTCTTGAGCCCAGAACATTTCGCCTTATACTTGTTCTTATTTGCTCGTGCAGTATAAACCGAAACTTCAGCCAAAATTTATCACGTTACATTTTCCATTTGCAGATTATTCCTCAATGAGTAAGAAGTAAATATACATTAATTCAAGAAACTATCATTTTTCATAACGTTATCAGTAAAGGATGACCATCATAAACTGACATTTTTTTAGGGCATATATTAAAGAGTTTCTTCCTGCTGGCGCAAGACTTTTTCCAAGAGTTCAGTTGATTCAAAGAACAAAACTATATCTCACCGATTCCGGGAACTAAAGAAATATCAATTTCATGTACACGAATAAAAACGTAAAACCAAATTACGTCTCGCCTCTTTCTCCGTCTTAGAGGCACAAAGTAAGTACATAGAGGTACAGATTACCTTTAGTACTCACATGTATATTTGACTTCAAACATCTCAGCCAGTGAGGAGCAGCCGAGTTCATGTTTTCCTTTAACGATGGGTTTCTCATTTTCAGGAAACCACAGCTGCCTCCAAGTAAGCCTGAACTTCACACGTGACGACTCGTTTTACTTCAGCACGGTGTTCTCGCCGGGCATCATCCTGGTGACGAGCTCCTTCATCACATTCTGGCTCGAGTGGAACGCTGTGCCTGCACGCGTCATGATCGGAGTGACGACTATGCTCAACTTTTTCACGACTTCCAACAGCTTCCGATCGACATTACCCGTGGTCTCGAACCTGAGTGCCATGAATGTGTGGGACAGCGTGTGCATGTTCTTCATTTACGTATCCCTTATGGAATCCGTGGTCGTCAACAACGTGGGCAGGAAAAGACCAAAGCACAACATGGTCTACACGCCCGGTGATCACGCAGTCATTCAGGTATGCAATGAATACTTTTATTCACGAAATAGTGCTTTCTTACAAAGTTTGGAGCTGAAGTTAGACCCTCAGAGAAATAATGAAAGCCTGTTGTTAGGTAATTGTTATAAAACCTCACTTATACACAATGGGAAATGTTGACAGCTTGCTGTTAAGTATTTTTCTCTAGATGCAAGGGAGCAAGAGAGATCCATAGCCTCGAAACACCTCTGATACATGGTGCAAAGAAAGAAAGTTGATGGGTAAAAACCCCTAATGCTTAAGAGATAGTTCGTAGATCGTGGAAATACGATGATGTCCGATTGAGGACGTATTTTTTTGGGTTAAGTGAATGCTTTTCTGCCTCGTGGAATTGGTGAGAAATGTTGTGGTGCATTATTCAATTCTTATGTACGAGGGCAACAGCGAAAAATTAAAGAACGGAGTTATTTACTTCTTAAGTATCCTAGCAGGGAATATGGTCTCTCTTATTTCACTATTGGGCAGTAATTTCATTTAAAATTCTGGAGTTATAATGCGCTTATATTCATATTCTGTAATGCAATTTTATGTTACGAACTTAGATATGGAAAAATAGATCCCTAGTAATAAAAGATTATTTTTGTGTCCACAGTGCATTCCCCAAGCCATCCACAGGATCGGGCTGAGCTTGGTGAGCGGATTGGTAGGTGATCGTAGCTTTCTTGTTATATTTGTATTGTCGGTAGGTTTGATAAAATTCCCAACTTATTGTTACTTCCGTAATGTCAGTAGGTTTGCTAAAATCCCCAGCATATTGTTACGTCCGTAATGTCGGTAGGCTTGCTAAAATCCCTAACTTATAGTTACGTCCGTAATGTCGGTAGGTTTGCTAAAACTCCCAACTTATTGTTAAGTTTGGGATGAAAGTAGGCTTGTTGATGCCTAAACTTTACCCTTGCATGCTCCGTGTTGTCTGTCTCACGTGGCCCTGCTGCAACCATAGGGGCCAACCAGTCGTGGCCTGTTGTTGCTGGCTCTCAACAATGAGAATAATTAAAGTTGCTCGTTTATGTCGCATTGTTCTGTGAACCCTACGGTCTCACTGAGTCATCATCGATTTGAGTTTCTTGTTTTCTTATCAAATTAAGGGAATAGTCGCAGTTAAGCATAAAACCTTTCAGTAATGTGCAATATGTTAGCTATCTTCTCATGAACCTTTTCTTTCGTATTTGAAAGAACATCAAGTGAAACTGACATTTGCAATATCTATATCAAGTAGAGAAAAAATTTGCCAGAACGTAAACTTGGACAAATATTTTATTCGTGCTTGGTACATGTTGGTTTAGTCTTTCTCATCGTGCAGTGAAGATTGAGGATGATGTTGACAATACAAGCAAGATTGGCTCCCATTATTGTATCAAAATATATCCTATTAAAAACAACATTTTGGTCAATATCTGAAGTCAAAGTCCATTTTTGAGTGAATTGAACAGCAATTTTAATTATCCCTATCAATCACGCTACCTTAAAATTTCTACGTGTCTTGATATGGAAGATTGAAACCGTTACGTCTTCAGTGTCACAGCTGCTGCCAATACCGGTTAAACTATGTCAACGGTAACGTCGTTAGCATTACTCAGTAACACTGAAAGAACCCGGTTCAAATTAATGAGGTAAAGTTGTAGGGCATAAGTATTGTAGATCTGACGGTATCAGCATCACTGGTCAATTCCGGCACAGTTGCTGATACTGACCGAGACTATATATTTTTGCACAATATCTCGTCTTTTATTTTTTACTAACTCTTTGCCACTGTTAACTCCCCTAGACAAACAGCGCATTAAAATCGACTTTAAGAGTTTCGTTAATATTTTCGAACTTAAGGAATAACAAAAAAGGTTCGGCCCTCTCCCGATTGTCATCACGGATAGTGACCATCAGTAAAATCTTGCCCGTGGAAGCCGCAAAATGCGATAAGTGCTTGATTTTCAAGTTCCTGTTCGCCAAGAAACATAACAAGAGCCTGAGATTAGAGCACACTTACGCTTTGTGGTCCCAATGTGGCAAGTCACACTCGTGCCCGTCACATAAAGGCACTGCACATGTTGACGCGAGTGTGTAGGTGACGACACACTTCGTGTTCTCAGACGTCATACGCGGAATGGCCAGTTAGTGTACTCTTGTATATTCTCCCATTAAATGCCTACGTCATTATTTGGTCTCTACTCCAGTTCTCACGTCGCTATCAAAGAAAACTTAAATGAGTTATTTTACAGCCCGAACAAAGCATGTTACTGATTTTTTCAAAAAGTCAAATCAAGTCAGCGCATGTTCAACGAAGAAAACTTCATGAAAACTTTAAACTTTACCGAAAAATGAAATTATGGCTTTTAGGGATTGTCCGCTCACAGTCGATGTATTTCACGAATTTGTTTGCTGGCCACATTCTGGCCCCAATAGTCTGCACGCTGTATGAATTGGTTTAATTATTGGCCACTACAACACTGTGTGTGTGCTACAGGAGTTTGTTTGCTCACCGGTCCTAAAAACATTGTCTATGTACAGTATTGTCTATGTCTATGTACTTCATTATTTACTGGCTTCAACAACACTGTTCATTTACTGTAAGAGCTTCATTGTTTACAGGCTACAACAACACTGTCTATGTACTGTAGGAGCCTCATTGTACTGCCTACAACAACACTGTCCATATACTGTAGGATCTTCTTTGCTTACGAAGGCACGTGGAGAAAGACCAGCCACATTAGGAGCCATTAGCTCCCAAGGCGAACAAAACAATCAAATTTACAATGGCTGGTAGAGCCATCGATGGCCATTAGAGGCAAATTTCCGTCAGAGCACACACTGTTTTCGTTTTTGTTCGATTACTAAAGTTGACACTGGGATAATTAATCCCTTCAGCTCATTTTTCAATCTCGTTATACTACGTGATAAATATACATATCTAATACAGGTTATTTCAAACTTTAGTCTGTACTCATTTCATTTATATTGAATTTAGTGAGGTGGAAGATGCATTAACGTCCTGTAATCTTTGTTGTCTATTTTAAATTGCCCTTCTCAGTCTGCTTCATGAAAAGTCGTTTGTTGGAAAATTTTGCATGGAATTTTCCTCCGTTTCCATTCAGCAAAAATGTTTTAAGTTCTTTCTTCTTGATCTCCTTCCCAACTAGTCACATAAGGTAGAAAAAAATATGCTTCAGTGACAAAAATTGCTTAGTTTTTAAGTCCGAAATTGATGTGTACTATTTCAGATTTGTCGTTTACGTAGGCAACTTTTCTGATAAGCGTTAACTTGCATTAACATTTTTTCGAGTCAGTAATTTAAATGTCATGGTTGCGGTTAATTTTGACATGCAATAATAAATGGGAGGATACTTCTCAGACTCTAATAAGATAAGAGAGCTATAACGTTCACCCGTGATGTAGCAGACACTACCTCAGTGCCCGTAGCCTTATTTCCTTTTTACCCTGAATTAATTATATGTGAAAGAAAATATGTTGGGGCATGTGTAGTTTAAGGGTAAGATAAGTATTTATAAGTGTTCGTGAAAAAATAATACAACTGTGAAACCTTTGAAAGATGACATACATATAATGTAAGTACCAATAGTAGTCTTAATAATCTCGTAATATACATCATGTGTGTAGGGACGTACATATCTTCCTGGGCATAAAGGCTTAATTAAAGGCAGTCGAGAAAAGGTACTGAAAAGCACTGCAGTAAGAGTCTTCGCAGTCGCTCGTCAGTGGAAACCGCCGATGGCAGTTCGGTTGAACACAAGTTCCTTTCTCGCCTCTAAGAAAATTAGCCTCGAGTCAGATAGAAGATTTCTCTCTGCTTGATTGAGCGAAAAAAATTGTCATCGGTGATATTGAAGTCAGTTGCCAACAATCGTTCATTATTGAAGTTTCCTTCGAAATTCATTAAACAATTCCGTCATTGGTAAGTTTGCTAGAGAACCTTTTCCACCTAATAAAGAGTATCTAAGATACGCCAGAAACTGTAAATTACATGTGTATAGATTAGCGGTTACATATTTCACCATATGTGTTTGGGACATAAGCTTGTCACACCTCTTCTCACTCGTGCTGTTCTCTTTCTCTCCAGTGCTGCACCGTCATCCCTGAGGTCCCGCAGAGCGCTTGTTTAGCACCTCCTCAATATTTTTGAAGTTTCGCATGTGCATGCGTTTTCACACTCTCAAAAGTTTACGATTGAGATAGAATTAACATTGAGCTCTTTCCTATTGTGGCTACGCCTCAGTGATATATTTTGATTTAAAAATTTCACTCATCATTTGATGAGACTCGCCTTGCAATACAAGCACCTCATGGTACATCAAACCTGGCTGGTAAAGCAGTTTACTGTACAACTGTTTTGGGCATGAACGTTTCCCATTAATACGTCATTATTTCTAATCTTCGGTATATAAGACGACCTAATTTTCTTTTTTGAATCTGCCTAGAATTCTGTTTGTTGTGTGGTGCATGCGTCGATGCAACGCACGTTCAGTGCCACTTGGCGCTGCTGCGCAGTGTGATTCTTATCACTTTATCTTAGCGCGCCCGCTCTAATGCTTGTTTCTAAGAGTCATAGTAAATTAAAGTTCTATATGTCGGAAAATACCAAGCTAGTCGGAAGTTAACACCAAATATCGAATAACAAGTAGACATTATAAAAATTTATACATTCCATGTACATTCTTTACTTTTTTTGAGGTGTTACACAATTACAGACTTTAAAAGTACATGCATCAAGTTCATTAATTATGAAAAACTGAAAGTAAATACATCTGTGGTAGTAAAACTCTTAGTTATTTCTACTTCAACAATAGTTCATAAACTACAGGCATTTAGTTCGCTCTGGCACTGTTAGAAATTCCACGGTGTTCACAACCGGTCTCCATTGATGGCTAACAGGTGGGGTACTATACTGCGGCATGGGCGGTATGTGCATTTACATGCGTCATGTTCATCATCTGCAAAACTGGAAATTAAAAGAAATTTCCACTGAACACTGGATATTGGTAAAGCCATTTTACAATGAATTTCACTGGTTTCGTAAACGCTTGAATTTAAATAGTTCGAAATTTAGCCGCTACTAAACAGCAAGTGAATATTCTAGTTTTTCACTCGTACTTTCTTACACCTGGAGTACTGGACAGCGTGAGCAGCAGCTTTGGAATCTAACATGCTTCAGGAGTGTCATGTTTACACCATGTGACACGGCAGGATGTTGACATGCTTCAGATTTGTCATGTTTACTCCATGTCACACGGCAGGATATTGACATGCTTCAGACTTATGTTTTCTCCTTGTCTCACGGCAGAATTTCTCTCACTTTAAGACCCCGTTACTCGCTCTCCGTTTTCATTTACGTGGTTCCTAAGAAAATGCATTGCATCTGATAGAAGTTGCTTGTATGCGATATTTCATAGAATTCCCATTCGATTCCTTTGCCTACTCTGATGTAACTGTGTGAGGCTTAAATGATGAAAAATATCTAGAAACTCCTGAATTACAGTAATGTCAGATTTCAGTTCAAAAGGCATTTTACTGCCCCAAAGGAGTATTTGACTTTCACTTTTCAAGCACTCACTTCAAATGCATGAATTTTGGTTGTGTTCTTGGCTGGGATAGTCATAATTCCAAAGAACGTCATTGGCTTTTTTCTTCTTAACAAAGTTTTCAGATGATACTCGTAGTACGGAAGTCACCAAATCATTCTTGAGCTCCCCAGACAAGAAATTTATCCCAAATTACTTTCCGAGCTCCAATTATATACTATGCTCATAAATCGGTTTTCAACGATGTAACCAAAATTTAGGCTATATGCTAGTACTGAACAGGTATCAATCTTCATTTAGAGCAGGCATGGTATAGACTTGTTTCTTAGTAATGCCTTCAACAATGGGACGAAAACAAGGTGCCTCGGAATGGCATAAGGAGCTATTCCATTTGGTTGGGCTAAGGGATACCCAGTAAAGGAAGTAGCAAAATTTGCTGGTAGTTCATACTGCACTCTTATACAGGTTTCCCAACACTGGAAAGAATCCGGTACATACGCAATTTAAGGCAATGTTTTGGTCAGAACAAAATTCTAACCGATTTGGACCGCCGCCGTGTCCTAAAATGTTGACCGGAATCGCTTTGCATCAATGATGGAACAACTAAACGTCGATGATAGCCCTTCTCCAGCTGTTTCTGAACGAACTCTTTGTAGAGAACCGATGGACATATGGAGCTTAGTGATTCGTAAACGGTCGATGTTAACTCCCGCCCGCAAAATCTATGCACATGCACACTGGACTGTAGATGAGTGGAGAAATGTCTTGAGGTCAGATGAATCACGATTCTGGCTCTGTAGCAATGATGCTCGCCGTCGTGTTCATCAAAGACCGCATGAAGACTTCAACGAAGCCTCTGTGTAAGAGTTAATACAAGGAGGAGGAGTGGCTGTCATGAACTATGGCTGTTTCAACGACACAAAAGTGGGTCCTTTAATTAAGTCATCAGTCAAACTGAACTAGTATAGCTACACTGAGCTACTAGATAACCAAGTTTTACCGTTTATTATCTAAATGAAGAAAAGCATTTTGCTTTGCCCATATTTTAGGATGACAACTGCCATATGTATCGGGCTAGAACTGTTATTAATTGGCCTGATAGTCATTCAGAATATCTCAAGCATTTAGATTAGTAGCTAAGTCTCCAGATATGAATCAATTAGATAATTTGTGGGAGGACATAGAACGACAAGTTAGACGTCGAGAAGATCGTCCGCTTACTGTGGCAGCACCTTGAGATTAGTTGATGCAAGAGAGGTTTAAAATTGTTTAGGTGTACATAAGGATACTTTTAGACTCAATGCCGCACAAAATTGCCTTCTTTATTCGTGCTCGTGGAGGTCCTAAACCATGTTAATAGCAGGTGGTGAATTTTTTGTCTGGAGAACTTATTAGAAACGAATTAGTTCATATTTTTCAATGCATTGAGGAAATTATCATTTGCATGCAATTTTAAACATGTTACTATTTGGAAACGATTTTTCTCGTGTACATCTTACAGCATGTGTTCATACATATAAATAAAAAATAGTATTTTTTTGGCCAAAAATTTGGACGAGCGAATTTACGACCTAAAGAGTAGGTATAGAGTACGTAATGCCTCTCGCATTCAGTTTTATCATAGAAATTAGGTATTTGAATAGCTCCCTTTTAGCTATAAACTGTAGTACAGTGTCTACAAATGAGAATGTACATGTAGGACGATCATCTGACCTTCCCGCTTTAAATTTAAATCTACGGAACCGTCCCGAAGGATTCTAATAACTTCCCCCTCTTGACACAATGGCAATCAGCCCGGAATTATACATCTGAAAGCCGAAAGTAAATTTATACCATTCAATTTATACTGTCTTAACAGGTATATAAAATTACCAGTATATATTTTACGGGTATTTCCCAGTACTTCAGGTGCTGAGACTGAAAAATTCATTATCTACTCAGTCATTCAATTTTCGCAATGTGACCGCACGTTTTTTTTTCATTTTTCAAATACATTTCGTGGCCTGAATCCTGGCAGCTTTTCACTGTGTTGTCTTGTAGGACATGAACCCGTCAAGTTAAGGTGCTCATGCATTCAAAATTCCTTTCAGGCTGTCATCACATGGGGACGATAAATGAACTCTTACAAAACATCGGAGTACGCTTCTGGTATTTTGAGAATGTGCGTCAGATTGGGCAGAGCGATGACGCAAAGCGTTACGGGGCAGGAGTTCTCATGTAAAATTATGACGCAGCACGCAGTATGGGATCGGTCGCTGGTTTTTGATTCCTTGTACTTTACCATCGTGGCACAAAGACTGCTTGATTGCATCTAGTGAAGCTCTAATGTTGTTAGCATTGAAAATACTTTTTAGCAATGGAAACCGTGCAATGGAAGCCAAAAACTTTTTCCTCTCTGTTAATATTTATTTTATACTAATTTCCTTCAGCTTTCAGAGCAACGACTTCCCTTCATCTGACACAGTTGAAGTGGCCAACTCTTAATCGAATGGGGCCAGACTCACCTTTAACGTTGTTATTATTTTTGATCAACTGAGCTTAATCTCAGTTTAAATCAACTCAGCTGATCGTAACAGCCATTGAAGGGAATGTTCTTTGAAATGTTAGGTCGCTTCTCAGCGTACATTATACTTGAAATTGCAATTTATGGCAAAGGTTGTTGAAGCATATGCAATTGAAAATACATATTTGTAACATCTACCGTTGCATTGATAAATACAGCTTTATATCATAGCACGGATAGAAGTTCCTCTATATATATCTTCCCAAGTATGATGACTAAGAATACGTACAATTACGTCTGTTTTCGAAGTTTTCAAAGATGTTAGAGCCTTACTTAGAGAACGCCCAGATGTGTATCAAAGAGTAAGTTTATGCTGACTTTCACCTCGGTCATCGAGTGTTGTGTTACAGACTGTGCGCACGAGAGGCAGCAACGGCCACACGCCAGGGGCTCCGAGCGCCGCCACAGACGACAGCCACGCTCACGAGCTCGTGCCGCCCTCCTGCGGCAACTGCGAGTCTGCGCAGAGCTCGCACGCCGCCCCTGCTAACGCCAGCAACAACTGCAACGCTCCTGCTGCACCCGAGGTGACCACCTTTCCAGTTTTTGCTACTTGTATCTTTTTTTTCTATCCTGGAGCGGGTAGTGTTTGTTGCACTAAATCCCTCGTCCAGGAAGGACGTTTTGTATCTATGTTCGTTCCATACTGTGTTTCCAGTCTTCTTTTCTAGTTGCGTATCCTGGCTTCTTATTCCGATACTCAGCATTAAGGATGGTTTCAGTCTTTTACTTTTTAGTCATAAATACGAATATCAACGCTCTGAAAGGCTGTTGTATCCATGTTACTCTTCTCGGAAAAAAGGGCGTCACAGTCTTTCCTTATACTCGTCCTTGTACTAATTTCTTGACTTCTTTATTTTAATGTAGTCCTAAGGTGTAACTATCCGCTTATTAAGGATTAGGATGACTCGTCGTAACGATGATTTGTAGGACGCAGGGATATGTCGACAGAGTGGATGGCACAACAGATGAGCTTTTGGAGGGAATTTTGAGGTAGCCAATGCCGAGATCGTACTTTAAACCCACACAACCAGGTATATGCAGCTCCTGATTGCATAAGTAAAAATTCAATTGTTACTCTTGCGAGATAGCATTGCTTGATGGTAAGTGCTGAACTACATTCTGTACACCAGATCGTTAACATCTTGTAATTAACATGATTCATCGTCGCTTTTCTGTGTGCTTCGCTTTCCTGTGTAAATGTTCCAACAAATATTTTATGACACAAAGATTAAGTCGCGGACTAAAGTTTCAATACTTTATTCGTACACAATCATTCGTGGTGAATGTGATTTGATTTTAACGTCGCAATCACCTTTGCACTTAACTCTATCACTGGGCTGAATGGTTCTTGAGAAGAAAGTTATTCCTCTGATCCTTAGATATGGTCTCCAACTCCGTGCCGTCTCTGTCGTCTTCCTGTATAAAAAATATTTATTCATGCCGAGAGGAGCTCGCGATTTGTGCGAGTTCCCAGTCAGGTTTTGCGCCATCAAAATACATTGAGAGCACATTTTTCGTGATGTTAAAACACGACGAGGACCTCAGTTTTATATCATTGTAAAATCGGCAGGGTTAATTTTTTTCCAATTTTTGAAGAAAAAATGTAAGGGTATAGCCTTACGATATTATTTTACATTCCATTTATAGTCTTCAATCATCACGAAGTCATGATAATTAGTTTATATTCGCTGAACACAAAAAACCATTAGTTTGATATTTTTACAACTGATTTTGTATTTTTTAAATTTAGATTTCGTTCAGTATTATCTTCCCTCTATAATACCAATCCCTGATGTTCAAATAACTATAAGGAGTAGGGAAGAGTGTTTCCTAACGGGTACAGAACAATCACAGTTAATCTTAGTAAAATCAAAACGAATAATTTTTTTAGTGATATTATGAAAAAACGCAAGGGATATCACTTTACATTTTCATTCCTACTCTCCCATCATTACGAAATCATAATATTTAGTTAATATTTATGCGTAGAACATCATTTATACACCACATCAATTTTATAAGTGTCTTTGAGCGATATTGCTGTTAAAATTGCTTTATTGACCTTCTGAAATTCATACAGCAAAATATGCTTTATGTGTTTTTTACTTGGAGTTTTCATTTAGGTCAATAATAGTTATTTATTATAATAACTATTACAAAATCTGAGAGCAGAAATTTCATTTTAGCTATGTAGATGGCTACTTATGTGTCATTTATAAGTTTAAGTTGGTGTACTGATAAGCTGAAATTATAACTG
This sequence comes from Orchestia grillus, assembly GCA_014899125.1. NCBI lineage: Eukaryota > Metazoa > Arthropoda > Malacostraca > Amphipoda > Talitridae > Orchestia > Orchestia grillus. Next base: position 33,464 of record VOMN01050739.1, on the reverse strand, counting down.
AAAAAACGTACAAAACGTACCATCAAAACACTATGAGGAACTCACTTTAGTGGCCACTCTCAGAAGCAGCAACTCGGTCATGCCTTCACGCCTGCATGGCACCTCTGGCACACCGCGTCTAGCCTCACTTCTTGTCACTTGCGGCCAGTGCAAATATGGCACCTCATTGATTTCCGTGCCGACCAATACATTTTTTAGTTAATTTCTTTTCAAATTTCCTTCTTTTAAACGCTAAATCATTTGGGTTCCGAAAATAATCTGAATAATGAATTGTATGGTTGTCTTAGTAATGTTTATTAATTTGTCAAGTAATTGAAATGACTAACAATAAAATTGGAGGTTTTAGAGGCAACTTGTAAATTATTGATGGTCAAACAATTTGAAAATTATTGATGGTCTAATACCCAGTAAATCATTGATGGTCTATAAACTTATGCATCATTGATGGTTTAAACGTTCACTTTACGTGCATCACGGTCATATTGATGCGAATTTAATGTTTCAGTTCACCGTTGAGCCCTCAGGTTCGCTGTGTTTAATTGAAATTTTTCAAATCGGACGCATTTATGTAACAACAGATCAATTTTTGTCGTACGGCTCGGCTTTGCTTGTATGTTCTGCGGAATTATTGTTGTTTTTTCTCCCTCCGTCACAGGAACCGAGGGATGTTAGTCAAGTAGAATACACTTTTCAGGTAACAGTGAATGAGACAATGATGTTAGCACTATTAGAATGAAACAGATAGAGCGTCCCGCACTGGGTGTGTTATTCATGAGTTGTGCCCTACTCTAAATTTTCAAATCCAGCATGAATTAAAACTAGTTTTAGAGATGTTTAGTCGTTCCTGGTGTCATCTTCTTGTGGTTGTCGCTTGTGGATGTGCTTTCTTGTTACGGTAAATGATTCAATACCATTGTTTTAGAATTAACTTCAACTTGAAATATAGGGTTTCGAAGCTCTGTTGCACGCATTCTTCTCGCTACAATAAGTATTTTTGCATGCCCTCACTTTCCCCTGCAGACTCTCATCCCTCTTTGCATGATTATTTTCTCATCTCTCCTCATAAGCATGCTCATGCGTCTAATTTCGTGAAGTCAAGGCTTAATTGTGCCTTGACACACAAATTTTGTTTCAATTGTTTGTGCCCTAATATCGTTTGCTGTTAGTTAATGGCTGCTTTAATGTTTCATCATATACAGTTCTTTTCTAGAAGCTATGGCTTGACATGAAATTATATGTTATGTTTATTGACCTAAATAGCCCCTGGAGCGCTGCGTTGGCGGGTTGGACCAATGACGGGTTAGCACAGTAGAGTTGGATCAAGTGTTTCTTAAAAAGTAACGGAAGCTCACGATTTTCGCAAATGTAAAATTCGAACCTGATGCAGTTCCACATACGAAATCTAGCGGTAAAGTTCATTACTCATGCTTTTTTTCTCAGGCATGATGCATATGAAACAGATAACGTGGGCTCCATGGTGTAGTGGTGAGCGTGATGGCCTCACAACCGAAACGGCCAGAGTTCGAGCCTCGGCTCAGGTGGGGCTATTCACGTGACTGCGGAGTACTTCACTTGGAAAAGGAAGTTTAAACAACACATTCCTCATAGAAGTTGTAAGGCATTTAAAACCCAACGGTAAAACGTATTGGAATGAATAAAAGTTCATATGAAGTTGATGTTCTCGATATGTCTAAGACGCTGAAAACTTGAGGTCTGGCTAGCTACATTACTGAGCTCTACAGTAATGTGAACACAGAAACGTGGGTGAAGAAGTACGCGCAAGGTAAAAAAGAGAGTTTAAAGCAAACAATCTTCAAAAAAAATTTATTCTTAGAACTATAAAGAAACGTAAGTACCATGCATATACCACCGTATTTTGATCTTAAATCCAAATCTTAAAGCCAAAAGTCCCATTGCACCGTAACAACCTGGTGCCTATCGGAATAATCATTACTACATGTAGCTTTTTTGTTAATTTTCACTCTATGGGCACAGAAACAAAGACGAACTGTCCTATTTTCTGTGGTGTTTTTCTAACCCGTTGTTGCAGTTTATTTCCGAGTTCTAAAGATGTTTCCTGGTGTGGAATGAATTGACTTAAATCTTGCTTGGTTGATCAGTCATTCATCAATCATTTCGACGATCGAGAATCTACAGACATTTACTCGCTAGCAAATATGATTTCTTGGTGGGTGTGTCGTTAATCCAATTAAGTAACAGCTCACTTCTGGCTTGCCTCTTCAAAATTGTAAAAAAAGACAAAGTTCATGCTTCTTAATTTCGTAGAACACATCCAGAAATCGTCCCTCCACATCACCCGCATGGTTCTTGACGATGTTTTGCCTGCATGTATCATTCGTATCAGTGTCCTCCTTGGCTTATGCCTTATTTCTTAGCTCACGCTTTTTACACGTTGCTGAGTTTGCTGCTCTCAGGTCACGGAATGTGCTTCTAAGGTCGTGCCATATTTTATCGTTTATTCAAGTTGTTGGGTTATAAAGGCAGGGTTTTCCGGTCATGGAAGTTTCTTTGCATCGATCAACTATCGTTTGCACGACCATTCTACTGATCGATACACCTGGAATGGAACAAGGCCTTCATCCGTGCTGCTCGTTAAGATTCTTCCATTCACTTATTTGTAAAAATTTCTCACTAGCCTACATTTGTTTCAAAATTCTGTACTTATTACTTTGAAGTGCAGTGCCAAAGCGAATTTGAAATTTGTTGAGAGCATTCTACAGAACTCAAAGCTTCAACCCAAATTGTATTTGACAGAAAACTGAGACAACGTAATTCAAATTAATTTGAGTATACGCCAGTCTGCACATTCGAGGTCATAAGTGAAAAATTTTCCGAAAAAAGTTAGTGCATATTAACGCCCTCGCACATGTACACAGTCTGACTATAGCCAGCACCCATGTTGTTTTTTTTTGTGCAGTAGGTGTTTCGTTTTTCTTTCAGAGCTCTCCGTATGGTCTAACGGGATAGACAGAAAATTGTATTCCAATCTTTTCTCAAGATCGAAACAACAATAAAAACTGATCAAAACAATGCAACCCGCTGTCAAACACAACTTTTTGAATAAGATACAAGTTGACTTCGATGTTGCCGAACGCAGATTCATATATGGATCGTCTACAGGGCTCAACATTTTCGTTGTAGTTCCTTCTTTTATCAATAATGTGAGGCAATGAATTCGAAAGAATAAAACTATAATAATATTCATGACTTGAATTTTATTATACCATGTTCATTTCAGATTTCATGTTAAACTGATATGAATTCAACTTCCCGATTACTAAGGACAAAAACTGAAAAACTTTACTTTTTTCAAATTTTCACAATATGCCTTTGAGAAACCCAACTGCACAACCTATTAGGAAGACAAAGCTGAATTACATTACTTTTCGTAGATTTTCAAATAATTTAGCTCAATTATTTTGCTGAAAATTTTTTTTTCTCAGTCTGGAACCCACTGTCCTGATAAAACAGACTTAACTTTCAGCCTCGGTGGGATGCACTCTTTTGACAAATCATAATAGGAGCTCGAGATGAGCTTTAGAACATGCTGTGCTGGGTAAAAATCAATAAGATCAATCCTTTGGATTTCAACCTAAGACGTAATTTCTCTTGCTCCTCTTACTGAAAATTAAGCCTCCTCCACAATCTTACTGTTTCGCCGGAGCTTCTATAATTATCGATAGTTTTGGCCGCCGAAACGCAAGTACCGTCACCAGGTAGCTAATAACACTAATATGCAATTTTTCACCTTTTTTCTGTTGTTTTTAAATGAATTTGCGTATCTGAATGAATATTTTGCGCAGATTCCGAAAATGGCCTGTAAATTTCCGTGTTACGTCAAGTTTTGTCAACAAGGATGAAAATGTGAAAGTTAAAAAAAGTTATTTTTTAGTGACATTACTAGATGACAGCGTTGGCGACTTTTGAAAATGTTCTATGGAGGGGCAGAATGACTATTTAAGGAGTAGATAGACATCAATACCCATTCAAAAGCCAACATACCTAACATTGACCACTAGGCTCCACGTCAACCTTCTTTTTTTGCAATGGCTTCGGTGTGCGTCCGTAGTTCAACATCCCACAATAGTCAGTCATCATACGTACAGTCCTCTTTCCTTGGGATCTTTTTTCCATCACTTTAATATCCCGATGGAAGTGCTCGCCATGTTCTTCCGAAAAATCACCAAGATTGCTCAGAAACTAATTCAGATGAGCATGAAGAAAGTGAACTTTTACGCTCATGTTGCAAGCAAGCAGCTTAAACGATTCCCGCAGCTTCTAAACTAAAGCAGTGTAATGTGAAGCTTTCGTATTCCCCAAAAAGTCGTACACTTCATTTCAGTATGCAGTCCATGCTCACAATCCACACTCACTCTTGGTCTCCTCGAATTTGTGGTCTGCCATTAATTTTCGTACTTGAGGGCCTACGAAATGCAAACTTAGCCGTGATTGATGCAAACTTACCACCCAGATTCTGAAAGCATTTACTCTCCCTGATTAAAGCTTTAATGTATTTCTTCATTAAACCAAACTTAATGTATAATGTATTTTCCGGGGATCAACCAGTGGAATTGAAACAATGTTTTTTTCACTAGGTGTGAATGTTCTTCTGACAAGCCACTGCTACCGAACCCAATATTCCGTCATTGCTCTGGAATCCCATCTTACAAAATCAAAGAATTTTTTCTTACTGCTGCGCCAAGATAACTTCTCTCATGCTGCGCCTTTATGAGCCATGCAGATAAAACAGTTGCATTTCCATTGTCAGCTATGTAGATAGAGATTTATATCTATTCCTTAAACAATCCTTCCGCCCCTCCAGAGAACATTTCCACGCATTATGAACGTTGCCTAGGAACGATTTTATTTTCATGTTCTAGTCGTTTGTTAAAAGACATGACGTGGTACCGAATTTTTTAAGTCAACCTCGTAATTTACGTAAAAATCCATTCAGATACACCTATTTATTTCTAAATAAAGAACCTTGCATACTAGTGTTATTTTAGAGGCAGGGGCAAAATTTAGACTGGATCTTTAGTATGCTTGATCTACCGTACCCAACATGTTGACTACGAGTGTAACACTCATTCATAATTATGACTGCAGAATAACCTATTTTCCCAGACTGCTTAGTCCATTATATCCCTAAATACCCGAGACACAGTATTGACGTTTTTCACGAATGCATTTCATTAATCAATCGTAAAACCTACGTTTACCTGCGTTTATTTACTGAGTACCGAAGGTATAAAATATTGAATAACGTTTTCGTTCAACGAAACCGTCAAATTATATATATATTCGTTGTATCGACAAAATTTGCTTAAAAACATTTCGATGAGATCTATGAGAGCCCGCTTTCTTTCTATCAGCTTCGATAAATACATACTTCCGAAGACAGTCCTCGACTGGGCGGTATCACCTCCGCGGCAGTGATATGGCTGGCCGGCCGGACCAGCACTAACAAATCATTTGACTTTCATGAAGGGAGCAGCTTGAAGCATGTGCTCGTTCTTACTACTTCAGTGGGTTCACACAATATATTCCTGGATTTTTTCGAGCTATATGTCCTATTGCATATCATTCAGGAGCAATGGAAGCAAAGGCGACTAAAATTGCATTAGAAAACAACGCGAACTTTTCTTTCTTATCATAATAATCAAAGGAGTTTAATAGTAAAGCCTGTTTCAGAGCATGGCGCACGCAATTTTATTCCAGTAATACTGATTAACACTGCTTATTTTTAGCTGTAATGTAACAAACTACAATTAAGAGTGGTGGAGAAATTTTTTTTAAGAAGGTATTTAAATCTCAAATATTTTCACGTCATGCACGGTCGACTTCGTTATGCTGTAAAACTTGAAAACATAGCACCTTTTGTATTCCTCACCGATTTTCCCAAATGTAATCTTCATACGAGTATATTCGTAGACAGGTCGTGTTTTAATTTCAATAAATTTATTTTGATTTCAAAGTCAATTCGACGCAATTAGAGAAATTTGTCATGAATCAAAGAAACGAAGCGATTTCGGGACGGAAAGGTAAGAAAGAGCAATCAATTAAAATTTGTTTTTTATCAATTAGTGAACGGAGCGAGCCCCGAATTCAGATGTAAAAGTTGCGACGAGTAAATAATATTTGTGTTACGTAAATTCTTCTCGTTGAACACCGTGGCTTAATAAGAGTTCATTTTCCTACCCCCAGCAACCGCGCAAGAGCAATCCTCCTCATCCCATCCGCGTGGCGAAGTCCATCGATGTCGTCTCTCGCATCGTGTTTCCTGTGGGCTATGCGGTCTTTCTGTTCACTTTTTTTGGATATTATAAAGGCTTCCAATGACAGGAGGTAAAGTGTTCTTGAGGTCTGACGCCTCTGAGACCACTAATATCGGCACTGGGAGAAGTTACAGATCTTACTATGCTCCTGATTTAATCTTGTGCAAGAGCTCCGATAGACGTCTCTTCAAGATTTAGTCAATCAGATCATGTATTATCCTGTCAGAGAGCCTATCGAGGATCTTATGAGATTGACAAAGATTTATGTATCCGCTTAGTCGGTCATTTGATAGAAACTCAAGTGTTTTCCAACCACTTGGACCTGATATTATTTATGCAAGCTGCTTTCGCGCAGGGCTTGATCGAGGACGTCTCCGTTCCACGGTAGTCGCCAGCGTTTTAGGATTTCGAGAGAAAAAACACTTTGTTCATCATAAGATCTTTGAATGCCTCACTGAAACGAGACATTCCCTGCACGTTGTGATGCATTACTCTTATGCTACTGTATTCTGACTATATATTATCTTAAACTTTCTGATGTAAAATCACAAGCGATAGCTTATTAATATTAAATACAATTGATTGCAATACTTTTTCACTGAACTGTAGGAATTGAGTCGAAGTTTAATGCAGTTAGGTTGACCAATGCTTTTGTCAGCACAATGTATCTACACTGTTCGTCTGATAAAGAGAAGACTGTTGATCTTTTTATTGCCGTGCCGTAAAGCTACGACTGTGAATACTTTGTACTTGTTATTCCTGATAGTTATCGTGCGATCGAGAAGTAACTATCTAATACTGGATGCCAGTGTTGTCTGTAAAACGTTGTGATGTGTTATTTTCAATCTAAATTTAATTATTCAGAAATTCTACATATGTACTTATTCCTGCTTGTCTCACTTAGTACTATTTCCTAACTTCCGAAGTCCAGAGTTTTACAACATGAGATTTATACGTAATTAGTAGCTGCCATGTTGCCCTACGTTCCATGATCTTGGGTAAAGAAATTTTGCGTCGATGTTTATTTAGATAGAGGCTAATTAAGTTAAGAATTTGTTGCTTACATTAGAGTCACATACAAAACAAAAGCTATTTGGTATTTCCGACAGGTGAAGTACCCTCAGATCGCCAAGGGCTTAGTCTGTCAGAGATGTTGTGTGGAGCAGCATTTGGCAGGGCGCACCCGCCAGTGATGCTGCTGTGATTGGATACTGTTTGTAGTTCGTCACCTCGAGTTTGGCCTAGTGATTTCATTTTGTATTACAATTACAGCTAATTTGGTTGGCTTTCAATTATAATACGAAAACAATGAAACATGTCCTTGAGCGAAAGTTTAGGCAATCATTATGAGAGAAAGACCTAATTTGAATTTTAATAAGAATTTGAGTACGAGCGATATCATATATTTGATAGGTAGGAATACTAAATAAATCAATTGAGTGATTGAATCGGTGGCTAAGGAAGTGAAACATTCCGAAGGATTAAGTAAGGTTTGTTCAAGGATGAACTAATCAGAAAATGGATCAGAATGGAAGATGAAACCTGACGAGAGCTGTGGAAAAGAAGTATTCAAATTTGTGGACTTGGAATTTGAAAAATCATTTAAATTTTTGTTGTTTCGATTTGTAAAAAAGAAAATTAAAAAATTGAAAAAATTAATAAGATTAAAGAAAGAAAAATAAAATTTTAGAAAATTAGTTGTTTGACGAATGCACTGAAGTGCAGCGGAGGAAAAATGGACTAGTTATTGGAAGAAGGGAATTGTGGAATGTTGTAGTATACGCGTATTAGAGTATCTGATGGGAATATGGACGAGCAGCGTCAAGTTAAATGCGAGAGGGAGGTTTTGTAGAGGAGGCTCTAATTTTTTGAGAAATGAGTGGTTATAAGAAGCCCTCACAAGTCTATTTCAAAATCAAAAATGTGTAATTGGGTGGAATTCATGTAAAATGGATGCTTAACTTTGATGTGACGTAGGCTTGCACCTGGCCTTCGCTCCTCAATAGAGTGAATGTGGAATGTGGCGGTGAGAAAAGCTGGGGCCGTGAAGCAACTCTCTATCTTTGTCGGTTTGGAAGAACCTGGGTTCTGATGCATAACTACCAGTTGATACTTTTAACTAAAATGGCTAAAGAAGTAAATTTTCATAGGGTAGTATTGGTATACTCCTTTACGACGTAGTTATTCAATTTGTGAGCCAAAACTTGGCTTTCTGTAACGTTGAAAATTTTGCTTCCTTATTCCTAGAAAACGGGTCGGGAGTTCAGAAGAATTGTTTCATATTACTTAATTCTCCCAGTACTTCTCTCCTGGGTACATTAGTTAGCAGTTGTTGGATACACTCAAATTTAATCCGATTTACAAATTACGAAAAGCGTTTTGGAGTTTTCAGAAATAATTTTTTTCCTATAAGCCCCTGAAATTGACTTTGATATAACGTGAAATTATTGAATTATTTTAGAACTCATTTATCATGCCCAAATTTTTTCAAGTTCGCTCAGTCACCCTAAACATAAACTCTTTTTAAATATAAATCGAAAACATAAACTCGATGCAGATCATTCAACAGTTCGTTATTCAGATGAATAAGGAAGACAAAGGGGACTAGCTCCTGAAAAAATTACTACGTGGCTGTGTATCAGAATCAAAGAAATTTCATTTGAACAGTCACACAGTCATTGAAGAAACGGCACTACTTTTCTATAGCACTTATAAAACCAATCCCTAAATACATGAGCGGAAGACAACTTCAATTGATGGCGACTTATTCATCAATTTCAAGTTTATACGTTAACAGTTCCGTTCATTCGTTGTCATCATTGGGAGACTACCTTGTGCAGTGGAGTGTATACAGGCAGGGCAGCAAGGTAGCTAGCATCTCAAAAACAACTCGAGTTTTTGCTAGGTATTTAGTATGTTTAAATCTCGAATTAAAGTTTTCTTCCGACAATATACAGTGAAAATTGTGAAAAATACACTTACAGTTTCCAATACTGACTGTTATTGTGTATCTTAACACGTTGACTCCGAAGTGGATCATGTATGGTACACGCGATCATCTAACCTAACCTATTATAACCAAAACACTATCATAAATAAATACAAATTTTCGAGTTTTCTTCAAATTTGTGTTCATCAATCGAATAAGCTAGCTCTAATTAGAAGGAAAATTAATAGAGTAACCAAATTTGTGACACCAAAATCCTTCATTTTTAAATTCACAGTAGAGATATTTGTCGGCGTGTAATTTTACCTGTGTGGATAATCGGAGTCAACGTGCTAAGAAAGCGAATATTGCTTATCATGAGACATTAAGTAATCTGATCTGAAATAAAGGTGACACCAGTAAAAACTCGTCTCATGAGAGCAGCTCGACATCGTCAGATTTTGATGCGCAGTAGATAGGCTTCATGAGGGATTTTCTTCGCGAAAGTCTTACAAGAATATTTTACCTATGTCTTGAGGTTGTGATCAGTGACACATACACTTTATTCAGTTCAAAGTGCTTAATTATGAGTTCATATACCCTTTTAGACGAATAGGTTGAGCTCCCAAGATTTGGACCAGTAGTGATAGCGCAACTCGCGTCACTTTATTGTTCTTGCTGCCTTTTAAATGCACTTGTTCTCAATAAGATTGCTTAACCTTAAGGAGTTCGTACGATTTATAGTATAGAAAACATGTCGCATTGGATACTTAGATTGCGCTAGCCGTTCATTTTCATCCAGTAGAAATGATTTAATTCAATACATTTGAGTTGATTAGCTTCATGTTTAGCTCGAAGTCGTTCGTTTGCTCACGTAAACAGTGCTTCTAATATTATTCGTGGTGACCATTCGCTTTTCTCAACATATAAATGACTCGAATATCTTACTTACTTCTTGGTTCGCTGCCCTTCAAGTTCAGCTTCCATTCCAATATTTGAGCTTTGCAGCAACTGTTTCTTCATTTTTTTGTGCAAATGTCATTTTTGAAGATAGCACAGTGTATTTTTTTATGCTGGGAAGAAAACATGTAAAAGAGGCTCACGGGACCTCGATTTCATTCAATATCTATGCACTATTCCCTATGTCTTCTTCTACTTTCAGAGGATATCTGTGCTTCAAAAATAAATTCTAAGGGAATCGGATCATCTGCTCACATTAATAGTTGTCACGTCACTTTCATCATCGAGAAACATGTACAGGGGGATACAGAAAAACGATTTTTTTTAAAACCTGGTAACAATAGAAAAACCTTACAAAAGAATTTTATTGCTGGTAATTGTACCCCTACAATTTCTCTTTTAAGAGACAGTAATCCAAATTATCCATGTTTGAAAAGTACGTCCTGTAGATGGTATCCTCCTCTACGTATGCATTCTCTCCAATCTGCTCTGGAGGTTCCTCATTGATTGCTGCGACATCTCAGCTGGGATGCTCTTGCGGGGCTACTTTAAAAATTAGGGTTGCACGAAGAGTCGGGAGTCTATACTTCTCGGCCGGGAGTACTGGATAAATTGAAACAAAGAATTCAAGACGAAATTCGAGGTAACCCCGTGTTGCAGCAATCAACGAGCAGCCTCCAGAGCAGATTGGAAATTCGTGGTAACCCCGTGTTGCAGCCATCAACGAGCAACATCCAAAGCAGATTGGAAAAACGCACACATAGAGAAGGACGCCAACTTCAAGACATAAATTTAAATATAAATAATTTTTATTATTGTATCTTAAAAGGCAAGTTGCACTAGTCAATAGCTGCCAGTAAAAGTTTTTTTGCTAGAATTTTCTATTTGTATTGGGTTTTCCAACAGTTTCCGTCCTTCTGTGTCACCCTCTATATCGATCCATGAAAATACCTCAATAAACGAGTGTTTGGAAAACAATCGTATATTTGTTGGAAACATTAACACCAGCGCTGCAGAATTGACGTCTTAACAGCACGTTCAATCGTGTTAACGCTTCAATTTGTTCTTTTTCCTACGCTATCGCTTCCAAATCACTCTCATTTATTCTACCCTCCTTAAAAAATAATGTCGTCTTTGTTGTACTCAAGCGACCTGAAATTAACTACTATAATTCATGATATGTCCAACACGCGTAACTAGCATCACGTAGCATTCCATTTAAAAAAACTATAGGCTTTGTGAACTAGAACAACGAAACGTTGAGAATATATTGCACTCGTCGCGTATTATGTTTAATCTCCGACAGAGTTATTTCCGACGGTGTCTTCGTGCTAAGCGATTTCGATATGAATATTTCGAAAAAGAATTCTTTAATATTTCCGCTATTTTTTCAGGAGAAAAGGAAAGCTTGAATTGTTCTCCAAAAAAATACCCATGCATGTACAAAAAATTACTGCTTGCAGTAAACCTGATATTGAGAAACATGAAGAAAATTGTTCGCTTTAAGTTGGGTGAACTAACATCGTGTTTCAATGACAAAATCTCTTGGTTAAATTTTGCTACTGTGGAAACAGGTTGAACATTTGCTATTTTCATCACCCTCCCATGTCTATAGGATTCTACGCACTGAAGCTGTAAGGCTCATTTGTGAGCTTAAATGCCCTAAGTAAATTCGACCTAGTTTGAGATTTTGACAACCTCTTAGCCGCCTTTAGAAATAATTTTTTATATATGCAGCTCTGAATAACATATAAATATTTAGCCTATGACTGCTACCAATTTCTTAGTTTGCTCGACCAATTTTGTTTAGTCTGTCACGTAGAAATTTGAATCTAAATATGTGTAAGTCTGACCAATATACTCTAACCGTTCCCCTGAAATCTCCATCTTGTAGACCAACTGAATATGAATATTAACGTGAAACTTAACTCATAGATTAGAGTGGACTAATTAACTTCTTATTCTTCAAATACTCGATATGTAATTTTGTTCAGTCATGACCGTGCTATTTCTACTTGTACCCGCTGTGATTTTGTGGTTCGTTCAAGATTTATATAGGAAGCATTATGTCCAGTAAATAGTACCAATGATGAAGGAAAAATTGTGTGTTAGATTGGTAGAGACTTCATAGAAAGTAGTCTGAATGGTAAAGATTCCAGCAAACGTGATTGTGATGAAATGATTGTTGCGTCCAAACAATAATCTGATCCTCCTACAGAAGGTATTTATTTATAACTGTTTTAAATAAGCATAGCTTTTGCACTTTGATTATTGCCGTAGAAGACCCATGTAGTGGCCTAATTATATTGTTACGGGCAGTCAGACCGATATTGTAGTTTTAATCTTAATCTTTACGAATTCTTCTTCGCTACTGTTGTGCTGCTTTAGTCGTACCTGGCGTTGACGCCCGCAGTTTGCATCTCCACGTCGTACCTTCCACTTTCCTTGACCTACAGCCAGCTTCTTGCGCTGCCGTGTTCAGCAAGAACTGTATTGCCTCATATTTGTAAAAATTCTTTAGAGTAATGAACAAACGAGAGTTAATATTCGAAGTGAACCGGAAAATACGTAGCGGAATCCAAACTTAAAAACAACTTAACCGTAGCAAATATTAAGGCTTGCTAATTTAAAACTTTTCAAATTTTAAACTGTTTCTCGTTATGTAACGTCAAATGACAGGAAGAATTAATTCAAACAATCAAAAGCTCAAGTTCCCTCTTTAGTATAATTCCAATGACATAAAACAAATCTCAAATGAAGTGTGTATTCACAGACTTGTTCTTTCACAATTACATACACAGAATCCTAAACTAGTATAGCAAAAAATACGAGCGAATAAATTTTCTTACCCCAGTCACGGTTCTAATACTTTTGCAATGACTCGATTCTTTTTAAAACAAATATTAAGAATTATACACTTAACAGCAAAATACTCACTTTCCGCCAACAGTTTGTATGAAAAGCATTGCGAGTATTATTTAACTGACATTGTGGTATTGATATGTAAATATTTTAGGCCAGGCCTCTCGATTTGTCCTTGTGGGAGACCATGTCCGCCTGCCCTAAAAGCTCAAAGGCCAATCAACCAAGTTGTTTGCTCGGCTTTCTAAAAAAAATTTACTGATACATATAACTAATCACTTAATGGTATTGCATCGCTGTAACTATACCCTAATCATTTAGGAACATTAAATTTGGAATTCCTTGCCCAATTTTGGAAAGCACAGACCAAGAAGTGACTTGTGCTGAAACTATAATTTCTATCTATTAAAGGTATCCTAGTGAAATGTAAAAAGAAATCCTGAATTTAATAAACTGTACCTCGGCACGGTTGACATAGATTAAAATTTCTGATCATTCAAGGTAAAAATTATTCAAAGTCGTTCTGTAACTGTAACAGTGAACTAATTTAGCCAGACGAATTTCACTGGAATTTAATGCTTATGACTGTGAATCAGGCGCTAGGAACTCGATAAAAATGCTGCGTGGCGTTCTTTGTTCGTGGTACACTTCCACGAGTATATCGTATTAGCGTGAGCAGCTTGTAAATTTTAACCTCGAGCATTGAGACAGTAGCTTGTAATCCGAATGCGTCTATAAGTTAAGACATACTTTCTATAAACTTTTTCGTGACACGATAATATATATAAGGGATTTCTTGTAGGTAAGATTACAATAGAACTCGGTTGCGAGGAAGGATGATATTCTACCTAGGAGCTGCAATCCCATGTGGAATAATATTCTTAATCTTTGAACACGACAGTCCCCTTAGAGAAGTATTTGAGAAGAATTAATCATAAATGAAGAAAATTTTACAAACAAATTATTATATTATCCCTTGTAACCGACAAATAATGGTGCACTACTTACTCGCACAAACTTTGGGCGGATAAAGTTGCATCATAATTTTAGGTTTAGATTATTGATAGAATCGAGCATTTCAATTATTTAGCCCATCCAGTAAAAATGGGATAAATAATTTATGAAGCATATAAGTTCAGGTATAAAATTTTAACCCATATTTTGTCCGGGTCAAAAGTCATAAGGAATCTACTTATCGACGATTGACAAAGTACCTAACCTGCCAGGTAGATCCCTCTACGTTCTGATATTCTACTTGGGCATGTGCTATCATAAAAGCGAAATCGATAAATCAAGCAATATGTATACTGAAATACAATAAAAGGCTTCAAACGTAGTTATTGAAAAATAATTTATCAATGTTGGCTCACCACCTTGAAAGTTATGACGCATTGGTTGGAAGTTGACAAACGTAGTTTCCATGTATACAAATACCTTAACTTTCTTTCCAACGCCAGCCCCTACTCTTAAGTAGTGTGTGAACCACTTTCGGGTATTTTGAATGACTACTATTCCGAACACTTATTCTACGGAATCTTCTTTCGTAAAACCGGCCTACTCTCTCGCTGACTTTTTATCTTTCATTGCTTTTAAAATCGATTGTAACTAAATGAATTCTTCGGTTACTAATATTATGAACATTTATGTAAATTATGCAAGTTTCAAGAAACCTTTACGCTGATAATCTGCTCATATCTAATGCCCGCTTGTCTGCTACTAATGTAGATACGAAGTGAGCTGTGAAGTTAAGTGCACTTTGTCTCTAGACCTTAAACTTGAACTTTCGTTGTATATTCGAGTATCATTCCAGGAAGACGTTAGTGTCAGTTCAGCGACCCCAATGCGACTGACGCTGACGAGTGTTTTGGTTCATGGAAATGTGCCTTTCGAGCACCAATCATTTTCGAGTACCACGCAGTGTGCCATGTTGCTTCATTTAATGTAGTTTATGTTTAGAAACGGAAATGATTCTTATTTAGTGCAAAGAGATATTTCCTAAAAAAAATACTTGTTGCGAGTCTTTACGTCTCCTTTATCTCGTGTTATCACTGGATAGCAAGCCCTAATTCCAAGATGAAATTTTCTCTTATACATCTGTTGTAAAGATCGGGTTCAAAATATGCCCAAATTTCCTTGAAAAGGTGAGTGCAGGAACAGATTAAGTACGGGAGAAAAGTTTGTGACTGCCTGACAGTTTAGAGATTAGGATTTGTACTTACAATGGAGAAGAAAAATTTATTCGAACTATTGTAAACCGACGCATTGTCTTACTTAGCCTGTTTATTTATCGCCTATTCATGATAGTTTGCTAATCAGTTTATAAAAAGATTACAGGATTTCACCCAGTAGCACTTCGTATTTGCGGCCTGATCATTATAAAAGTTCATTATATACATACATCAAGCCTCTTTCATCTCATTTACAGACTCATTTCTTTTTGAGACTTTGGGATCCCAAAAAGCGATATCGTGCTTTGCAATGTTCAGCTGCTCATTGAGGTAGTTTCACCCTCATAAAATTCATGTCCTTGATTTCAGGCTCATCACTCGCTTACATTGTCAACGTCCTGGCCCGAACTAAATGAGCAGGGACGTGCGTAGTATGACTCAATGCTCCACACATTATCACTTTTCTCAAATTGCGTATTAAATTTAAAAAATTGAAAATTAGGAAAATACATTTAAAATTGGTCACATTCGCTAAGAAAACATTTTGGAGACTAGCTGTATCATCAGCCCAGTGAACCATTTCTAGAGAAAAAAACACACAGGAGGAAACTTTAAGGAAGCCCAAGGACACGAATGATACTAAATTCAATACCGTTTCAAGTTTAGCACAACTACACCAAATTAATCATCTATTCTCTGACAGGAGGGGATTTGAGCTCAGTGTATTATTTTAAATTGTTTCTTCTTGAAAATATGTAACGATTCTAAAATTTTCAGGTCATACGCTCTACATGCACTCTCAATAACCTTAAAATTATCGTCATTGGCAACTAGTGACCATGAGTGAGTACAGCTGAATGAGGAAAGTTGAGTCGGAGATTCTCAGGACGAAACTCCTTTCACGATGCTTAGTTACTCAAGCGTAAAAGTTGCTTATCGTCATTTCAATGCACTCTGATGTGCACTGCACACAACTGCATTGATGAACAAGAGAAATTTGCACTTGACTTGGAGGAATCTCTTTGTAAAGTGAAGAAGTGATACCTTTGGCTTATTGATAACAGGTAAAAGAGGTAAATTGATGACCCTCTGTGCTTTCCGAAGACCCTGGCAGTGACAAATTATCTTTTTAATTACCTTTATAAGAACTATCATTAAATAAATTTACCATGAAAATTAAGAATAAAAGCAACTTGTCCTTTCTGGATTGTCGTATATCTAGGCGTGACAAGAATGTCATCACATTTGTGTATCACAACTCAACTACTACCAGCCTGAAACGCACATCAGCATACGTTGGCATGACGTCACGCAACTTTTATGCTCGAATGGCTGAACATTGAGGCATAAGTTTTCATACCGAAAATCGTCTAGCTCAACCTCCTAATTCAGCTATACACATTCAGGCTGAGGAGTGCGGTGTTGAAGCGGATGTTGATTTTGAGGCTGTTGACAGTGCACGTAATGACTGGGATTTCAGAATTCTGGAGTAATTACACATTTCCAAGCAATAAATAGTGAAAACATAAATAATTAAATAACGCATTCAACTCTAATTCACTCCAGGTAGTGACTGGATGAGCTACAGCATTTGGTATAGTTGCGTTAGACTTGTTAAGGTGTTGAATTTGATCTCATTTATGTTTTGTGGTTCCGTAGAGTTCATCTTTCTGTGTATGTACAGAAATAATACTCGTATGCCGAACTGATCATGGTGCTTGTCTTCGAAACATTTTCTTCGTAAACATTATCAATGTTATTAAAATGATCATTGTTTTTGGGCTCAATTCTCGATTCTGCTATCATTCAAAACCTTGTCAAAATTTGGACGTGACTTGTGATCAGCCGTGACTTGTGATCAGCCAAAATGTAGCACGTGCTTCCTGAGTGCTACGTGAAACATGATCCTCTCTGAGCGACCTCTTGCGTAATTAGGCTTGCAAGGATAAATGAACGTTATCTTATGCAAATTTTCTACGATAAATTTCAACTCACACCCATGCTTGATTGGTAAAGCAGACTTTTACGGGCAATTATTTTTGTTTAGGATCTATTTCAATTATCTGACAATGTGTTTTCTACCTTGTATGATAATAATGTATTGAAACACGTTTTATCAACAATTATTTAACTTGAAAAATACGTTAACCCCTTTTCGCTGCCTCATAACTTCACATACGCTTAAAGTTTTGTGTGATGGTACCTTTCAGAGTTAAAAACATAGAAGCTTTCATAATTCTAGGTGTAATTCTCTTAAAGAGAACATCGAGAGTGTTATGTGTAAATTATATCTATTCACTAGATTATTTCCTGGCCTGGGGGCCTCATATTTCTAAAAATCGGATATTCACATGATTTTCTACCACACACAACCTTGCATCTGCTCGTAAAGGTAAAGCGTTTTAAAGCAGCTCAGTGTGTGAATCTACGGTCAGAACGTGGAAATAGCGCCCTCACAAGTCCCCTCAACGGTCAAAATGTGGAAATAGCGCCCTCAACGGTCAAAGCCTTGCGAGCTCTTCCGCTAGAGCGCTGAATTAGCAGCAAACAGGGGCTCTGAAAGCTGTAACAAGATAAATGCACGCGTTCTTATAGTGATTTTTAGCACCGCACAATCGTTTTCACAATTAGGCTAACGTAGAATAAGAGTAGATCAATGCTGATAATACAACTAGGAATGTTTTAAACTCTTTACGTGAAAAATATTGCTGGAATCAACTAAGAAAATTTAGGACAATTGGCAGCTCTTCGCAGATTGCTCGAGCTTAGGGATGAAAAATACCAACCTACCTGCGTACTTCAAGCTCACGATTCTCGAAGTATTTGCATTTATAAATGTACCAAAAGCCTTGTGATTCCTAGTCAAAAGGGTCATAAATTGCCTGAATTGTACTTTCCGTACTGCTGAGGTAGGATCTGTGAGGCATCATGTACGTCTCACGGCCATTAGCATATAAATTTTTTCAAAATTTTCTAGAAATCCTTTTTAAGACAATTGGCATGTTTTAGAATCGATAGATACAATTCAGGTGACAAGAATCTATTCAGTAACCCAAATATTATAATTCAGAATGAGCATCCTGCAATACATTTCCAAGTACTCAAATTTCCAAGACCTGTTGAACAATTTTCGTTGATAATGTGTTCAAACTGGAGTTCCTGCGAAACTGTAAATTAGATAGAACGCCATTTTTGACTAATCATCGTCGCTATAGCAATGCTAGCTTTACGCACAGCCTCTATTAGCGTTCCATAACTGATATATGTGACTAATTGACTGAAGTGCTATGGTTAAATATGCTACTGGTTTATGTGTATATAATGTTGAGTATTGTCGAAGAACTATATTTTAATCATCATGTAGAGTTTATCATATTATAACCAAGATACAATGTCAATTGCTTCACAGAGAGCAGCAAATGAGCAAGGTTATTAATTTATTTTTTAGCATTACACCATTTGCAGTCAAATTTGTGAAAGTACCAGAAGCTCAATTTTTCTCGGTGCTGTTTCCCTCACCTGACCATACGACCTTGGGTCACAATATGTGAACACCAGCGTCGGTGCATGCAGCTCGTCGCTTGTGCTGCCTGCGCGACCGCTGCTTGCAGGCCCTGTTCGTATGAATGAATATGTGGGTTGGCTCGTCACAGCCCGTAGCCTATCACTTCCGTTGCAACAGTTCGCCATGGAGGCCACGTGCCAGGGGAACATGGAGAACGACGTTCATGTTAAACGAGTACCTATTAATTTTACACACTTCTGAATGAGTTCAGTTCAGTTTGACTAAATCTAATTTTACACTCTTCAAAATGAGTTCAGTTCAGTTGAATTGAATGTTGGTCTTATCTCGATCGAGCATGTTTAATTACAATTGCTTCTCGACAAAAACTGTTGTATTTCTCGGGTTCTTTTGTTAGTCATAAGTATTGAATTTTTTCGGTGAAATCCTCATTTTTACCAACCCGATATACATGTGTTTCGTTCGCTTATGTTATTACTCATAGTCAGTTTCGTAAAACGAAGGGCCACAGAACGTTATAATAACAAATGAATGTGTTACTTAAGTTAAGAACTAAAGAAAATGGATATCTTAACTGAAATGTGATATTTAAATTAATGCGAGCATTAGTTAGACTTTATAGAGGTTCTTGAAATGCCGACTAAAATTTGGACGTGATCATTCGATGAGAAAGCTATAAAATATTATCACAAATCAATGCACATTAGAGCACCCCTATAGTGATGGAGCGTTGTTCTAACAAGCGCAGCGCATCAGTTGTTACTACAGTTGATCTTTCAATAATAAATTTATAATCGTAAACTTAAAATCAAGCTTCAACTTTTCGTGTGCAGAACACCGTTTAATAGCTAAGTTCATAGTTTATACGATAAAAAACTTAACTTGGAGAGTTTCTGATTCTTTGATGTCGATATAGACAAAACCCTTTGGAAAACGAAGACGAGATCTGTAGTGACTGAGCGGCACGCGTCAGCTATTTGCTCTTTTAAATATTGAAGTGTCTGTAAAATTCGCAAACCTCTTTGTAATACGATTTAAGCGTGCAGTATAAAGCAGTAGACCTAAAATTTTTCTGCAATTCTTGAAGTATGACGGGTTTAATCTGCCACACTCTCCAACAACTGTATGATAAAAGCAGGAACGCTACTGTGAATCACCGTAGGCGGTTGAGGGCAGTCAGAGGGTCGGTGTCCTGCACAGCCGAGCTGTGCCTCCAGTTGTTCTCCAAACCTAAGTGGGGTCGGAAAATTACCTGTTGAATTTTAAAACGGAAATGATCGATCAAGTGATTTTGGGCCTCATAAAAATCATCAGAGCAGAAATAATATTTCTCATTTTGTAGACACTCATTGTGAATTATTCATAATAATTAATATTATAAAATCTTAGGAGTATATCTGGACATAATGATGTATATACTTTTACATTAAAGCCCTATAAGGTGCAAGTGTTTAATTCTATACCTCATTAAGTTAGATTTACAAATAAAAACTAACTTCGAACGACCGCTGACCTGCATCTTTGGCGCGGGAGTGAAGAAGGCGTAACTAAGAATATTAAAAATGGAATAGAAGAAAAAATGTCGACAAAAACGAGCTGAGCGGTCTATTCCTGTGTTTCTTCTCAAGTTCTATGCCGACAGACAGCGTTATTAAATGTATCTCATGAATGATCATCCACCTCATGATTACATTACACCGCATCACATCATCTCTACATGGTATGTCGCGCAGGCTGAGACCGAATACATAACTTGGACGAAAAAATTTTGTCGCTAATACACATTCTACAGTACAACTGAACTCTTGTATGACGAAACAAAAACAGTCATCCTACAAAATTTACTTTTATATAGAGAAACATTATTCATTACAAGGAAAGCGCGTAGAAGTATGAACAATACTCTCATACAACTGACTTTTATCGTATTAAGCTGCAAATAAAGAAATAGACATTTACGGCACAATTAACGATACGATCATTTCATTAATTCATATGATAGCATAGTATTAGTACGTTACTTGCACAGTATTCATGTTCATTTGAATGTACGTATTTACAAAAAGCTATGTCACCCACACAAGTGAATAATCAAATGAAACGAAAAAAATAATACAGAATATAGAATAAAATGAAGTAAATAAATCAATTATAATCAATAATCATTCTGCAATGCAGAAGAAAAAACTTTTCGTCTCTATTACTGTTACTCTTTCAGCAAACATGGAACATAGATTACAAAAGCTCATAGCAATATGTTCGATGCACTAATAAATTACTTTTCTACACTGAACACTCTAGCTGCACCGCGGCCCTCCGGTGATCACGCGCCAAGCAGGAATGACACGCGCCGATGTGTCACTCACCTGTTAACTTTTTATTACATTTATACATATGAATGTCTCGATCGAACTCCTAAGAGGGATTTGTAAGACAATTTTAAAATTACGTGTGGAAGTCGCATTGAAAGTTTGGATCGTGATTCTAAATTCGTTCCTAAGTAATTCTTTGCACTGTAATAACTATATTGAGAGCTATGCACAAACATCACACGATGTTTTGGGCTCACAATTCACTTTTTGTGTCTAGGAACGAATTTAGAATTGAGATCCAAACTTTCAATGCGACTTCCGCACGTTATTTTTAGATTGCAGTCTTACAAATCCCACTTAGGGGTTTGAGCGAGACTTCCATGCTTCAACTTTAAGGCCGTAATCTTACTAATTGAAAAAACGAAAGGTAAATGCTTTGTATGTGACTGATTTTGGAATCAACTATTTTCTTTTTTTCTTTCAGTCAATTCAGTTTTTTCTTTGACACTTAGAAATGAACGGGAAGTTCAAATTTTCAAAACTGTGTTGTAATCATTTCCACCATCGAAGATGTAATTTTGTTAAGAATTTATTTCGTGGGAAGGCAAAATCGAATATGTATACCGATTTGCACACGATTTAGGTTCCATATGCAAATTTTCAGAGGAATATATGTAGTAATAAAAAAAATACTGAACAATTTAATGGGATGTCTTATACATATTTATACCACTTTATTCCTCAGAAATGTTTACTGTATTTCTTTCCAGTGAATTCATTTGACCGCAAAATTTTTTTTGGGCGCTACTATAAAACACGCAACTATGATGTCCGTAGAATTTGCAATACTTGAAGATTTTAATAATGCTTCAAAAATATTCCAGCCGATAGGAGAGTCTCATCGACTACTGCGGTACGGCATCAACATCGACGCCTGCATACGATTGGTGAATACGGTATCATTTAGCGACCAATCGGGAAACAACAAGAAATAAATGAAGTATCTGCGACTAAGAATGAAGATATCTTCACTAGGAATGAAGAGACACGGAACGACAGACAGCATGAAAACCAGCTTTTCCACTATCGGCACACATCACTGCAGTGCTCGCCCTACTCAAGCCGTACGGACCCCCGGTCTGGGCGCAGGACTAGTGCTCGCAGCGCCTGTTCCACTCTGACTTTCCGTCTACTTATGACGACGCCACACTCGACCCTTACTGCACACGACTTCTTAGAATTCGGCGCTAGCTGGACTACCTCACTGCTGCAAGCAGCGCCAAACACTTCACTGCTGCGCCGCCAAGAAGTAATTTCCTTGTGGTAGTTATCCACCAAGATTCTGTGTACTAGGATATGCGTTTCGATAGAGAATTTTTGGAATATTTTCTAGATTGCTTTTTTACCATCTCTGGTCGATCCTTGTCCCCTCATACACTCACTCGGAACTAAACCCTAAGATATTTACATCTAAGAAAGAATTCAAACTGAATTCAGAGAAAAAAAGACGTCGAAGGGTTAGAACACCACAGGATATGAGGCCCGTTTTTTATTTCACTAGTCGATACTTAGGTATTATCGTGAGGATTTTTCAACGTTATTGAACCTCCTATCGTCATGATCCAAGACAGAAAATTACTGTTTTCAGTAAGTCTTCCACTTTCACAATCAAATCACCCAACACCAACAATTTCATCTAATCTAACATCACACACAATAACACGGGGCTAGTATCAAAAAAAGAACCTGGCCTATTATCACAGCCTTACACACTGCCCAGTTTCTAGTCACATATTTGCCTTTCCCTTACCAATACTGATGCAACGGAAACTTTTTTCACTTTTCAATTCAAGAAGAACAATTCAGCCTACCATTCCTACCTTTACTTCCCCTTACCTCACCATCACCACTCGACACGTATAATACTTACCCACCTGTCGTCCCTAGTGTTTCAGCTCAGCTTCACGCGCACAAGGTCAAACCCTCGTTTTTTTGCTTTCCTGTCATATTTTTTTAAGGCCTTCGGTGGAAGAACAAACGCTTTTTCAAGGAGCTCCTTCCAGAGCACAGAAATAAAAAACAAAGTTCGTTTTCAATTTAATTTTTTTCAGCCGATAAATTTTAAACTCGTAAATTCTCACTAGTTTCAAAATAATTCTGGAATTCCATTATGGAAGCTATGACGACTACAAGCTATACATTGGAATGCTAGCTTAACGTCAAAGACCTTCGGTCACACACTCATGCATATATCAACTTCAGGACAACGACTATCGTTAGGAGTAAATAAACGAGGAAATGTCCACAACATATAAGCACATTTTTAATATCTGGGTCTATTTGACGTACAGACAAGCAAACGATTGTCCATTTATCAGAAATTGTGTCCATCTTAAGTAGCTTTTTGCGAAATGCCACTAGTTATTCAGAGGACTATTTCATAGGATAATGTAACATAGCTCACATTTATCTCAGCAATCAAATACCTGTCGGAAGCGAGTAACAGGAGTGTCAATCAAGAGGTCCACATAACAATTAAGTTATGCAGATCATCAGTACTAAGCCAGTGAGTTGGCTTACAAACTCTGCAAATACAAATTTCACGGCGACTCACGACCTTCCCATCTGCCATTCCGACATCATGGAGACGAAATACTTCACATACCTGAGTACATGTTCAGGCGGCAGTCATCATTTGGTGAGGTAACGCGTCCCATCAAAGCACGAAGGCGCGGTAGCTCATATCGACACAAGCACAAAGCAATATGGAAAACTGCGTCACATCGAAACTTTAGTAATTGATGTAGATCGTATGGACATAAACAATGATAATATGAGTGTTAAACTCAGGGATCAGGTCACTCTGAAACCAGATCTTAGACCAAGAAAGATCACCTGGAATTGAAAAAAAATGACCAAAGGATACAAGAAACCGTCTACGCTCGACCAGGAATTAGTCAAAATACCCCATCGGCACTCATATAAGAAGAGGAGTCGAAATAAACACATGAAGCACAAAAACTCAAACCCACGATAGATAGTCACAACTTGTGCTCCTAGTTTTGCTCCGGCGACAGATGCCTTGAGATCGTCAACGACACAGCGTATTTCTGAAAGACGCCATCGCTTACTCCGGATCTCCAAGATGGGCTCAAGGATTATTTTCTAATCACGGGCCTGCACTCTTAAAAAAATGAGTAGAAACCTGAAGCAATTGTCCGACAGCAGCAGTTTACTGAAGTAACACGTCCCTGGCGTCCGAGAAAATGATCAAAGCAATAGTAAAAATGGGGCAAACATAGCTTTTGATCTGAAGACAGAAGAAATTATCATCTCTAAAGTTCAACAAGCCGTAGGTAAGGAAGAGGAGATCCAGTTATAGCAGACATCGCGTTTGGTGATGACGAGCACATGCACACTACGATCTTCATCGTGGGAGAAGTGAGCAAAATCCCAGGTCTCTCATGGAAAACTAAATAACCAAGAGATGCTAGAGGACTCTTTACTTTATCTATATCTCTGGAGCGTAGTTCAAGTTACTGTAAACAACTTAACAAAGAATACTGATAAAAACTGTAGATGATGAGATCAAGTGGAGTTTAAACAGTCTAGTTCCGGATAGATAGCCCAACAAAGTTTTATTGAAAACGCTCTTTGTGGCACGAAAATTTCTGTTTAAATCACTATACGCCTCTAAAAGTTATAATTTTTATGTCAATATAATCACATTGTGCATGAGTCCACTCTCGTAACATGGGAACATAGCATAAAATGGTGCGAAAAAACAATGTAACAGTTAGCGTGGAATGACAGTGCACACTATTCGTAAATCAAAACTAAATATACCAAAAACCCTATTTCGTAGTAGCTAAATTCTAGTGGCAGGGGGAAATATCATAAGAATCATAAAATCAAGAAAAATTCAAAAATTTGTATAGAAAATAACTAATTTTTAAAGCTAGGAACAATAAAATGCTAAATCCGCGGCTAACGCGGCAACAAAACATACAAAACAGTAGGAATATATGCTCCATAGACCATCCACACGAATTAACCATCAAATAAGAAGCTAAAATGCCGTAGGCAGTAAAATTGCGGGGAAACAACGAAGCAAATACAAACGTATACTTTCCCACAGCTACAATAAGCGCGAATTGAGTACAACACTCGAGTGGAGCTCAACAAAAGTAAACGGAAGAGAAGCCAGAGACACGGGGGCGTGTTGTCACCAGGACACGCGACCGCACTGGCGCGTCCTCGGAGTCCAGCCTAGAGTGCTCAAGGCTTCTCTGCGTGGCGTCGTCACAGCACACTCAGGACACCCATAATGCTCACTATATTTCACTTCTTCCCTCTTCCACGGGCTTATACATACAAACATCATGGTACTTGAAACAATACGTGTTTCAGTGGGTTTACGAGGTCGTGGTTACAGCAAAATACACTGTCTGTCAAGCAAGTCGAAGGATTTTGTAATGTCTTTACCGATCCACTTACTTAGTATGATAGCGCTGCTGTGCTAGGTTCATCGGCGTAGGATTCTACCTTTAGTGCGCCGTACCTAGCAGCAAGTTAAACCGTGCCATATCAAACATAGAAGTTACAATGGGTACAATAAATACCCGATTCATGGTCAAAAGTTCAGCCCAGATAACTTAATCTTCGTCTCGTCAGACTACAGTACAATGTCTCAAAAACTTGCAGGCTCCTCTAAAGGTATCTTCAAAAATTGAGACGATTTCTGACATGAATTGGTTCCAACAGAGGTATTACTCTTGGTGTGCGAGAACGGAATCCCTCGTTCCTAGAACTGCTCGAAACGGTTTTTTGCGTACACTGTTCCCGGCCGCTCCTAATTCATTTGGAAATTCAGATCGAGTAACTCGAGGACTTTTTTTTACTTTGCAGACAATGTGTTTAGATGTACGGTTTGAAATTTTAGATGGACGCCCTGAACGTGATAGACTTGCAATGGACTGGACGTGAGCCGGCGAGTCGTGTCACCAATGGTTGAGATTGGTATTTTTAGCATAAACGAAACTTTCCGACAACTCAAAATTATTTTTATGTGACTGAACAATTATTTCGTTGGTCTGTTCTGATAATTATTTAGTCTCCGCCACATTAGACTTAGAGTTGAACAATAACCTATTTTTCATGCAGCTCTCAAACATTGACTGTAATTGTACTCAACATTCTTTTCAACACTGTATTCAATATTGAATTCAACATTGTATTCAACATTACTCAACGCCCACTGTAGTCCGGAGACAAAGTAGACTATATTTCTATAAATTTCTAAAGCATTCCTGTAGCGTAAATCACTCAAGAATGTTAGATGACTATTTATTATCGATTTAAAACAAATTTTGTGTGAGTGGGTTGGATACTTTTTGAGGCGATAATCTGACTTTTGTCAATCACATATCAATGCCTTACTATTTATGTATTTTTACACTGATTTAGAATTTAGCCCACAAAAATATATAAGATGTTCAATGTTCGGCTGCTCTGCTCTTGTGTAACTATGCAAAAATAACCTTGACCAAGTACCGGAAATTTATTGCACCCACTGTACATCGTACGCAATGATAATTATTCCATACCACTTCTCGGGATTAATATTTACTAACGTAGATCTTTTAAGTAGTGATTTTGGAGGGAAATTTAATTTATTTGGTCGCTCCGCATACCTCACAATGGGCAAAGCTTGCTACAGCCAGCCATGTTACGCCCCTAGACCAAAAAAGCGGTTCAAAGCCAAGAGAATATGTATCCCCTCGTATTGGATATTCGAGGAGCGTATACGAGTGCTGAATTCCACAGATGCGACTCAAAAAGCAATGCCTGGATCAGCAAACGCATCTAACGTTAGACTTGCAACTTGCACGAATGCAGTATCTAACGGTCACTCACACACCCTTAGAAGGCGTCAACGATCATGTATAAAGATATTTCTACTGGTAGACGGTGCTCCGAGTTTGAACAGGATTTTTTCATTCGAAAGCTAACATTTTGATACTGAAAAAAATTAATTTCATTGCCAACACAATCTGATTTCTGGCTCATCTGTTTCTAGTGGGAGGACTCAGTCACTCATTAAGCTTTCGTACTGAGAAAAGGAGGCAAAAGTGCTGTAACTGAGCACGCTAACTGCCAAGCAGCTTTGTGAGGCCGTCACACTTGAACAAGAAATTGGGATTGAATTGATATTTTGTAGGCCTACTTTTTGAATGAGTAAGACAGAACCAGAGCTTTATTTAGAACTTAGCAATACTAAAAAAACCTACCACGGAGCGGAGTAAGTAACTCGTCTCTCCACCCAGGTTTCATAAAGAGAAGAGGTCACGACCGATGTGGAGAGACGGTGACCGAAGCATTATACTCACTCGACACAGTGAGAGATGAC
The DNA here is from genome assembly GCA_014899125.1 of Orchestia grillus. Taxonomy (NCBI): domain Eukaryota; kingdom Metazoa; phylum Arthropoda; class Malacostraca; order Amphipoda; family Talitridae; genus Orchestia; species Orchestia grillus. The sequence continues at coordinate 6,008 of VOMN01050739.1, read as the reverse complement.
CCACAGACCACACCAAATCACGGCCGCGCAGAAATTGAAAAGACACCTCACACGGCCTCCACTGGTGATCCCGCGCTACACTTCATCTGAGCAGGTTATCGAATTTGACTCCTTCATGCTAACTTCGACTTTCGTGCTGCTGATGTAAGCTCTCATATTTTTCTTTGAAACTAAATTTTCTGGAAAACCTTAAACTGAAACTGCAGTAGAAAAATATGCGACCATGTTATCATCGCGAGGAAGCCCTAGCCTTGAGAAGAAGGAAGCCACTCAGTAGCTGCCATTGAAGAGGATTGTGTCCGCGCCGCGGCCGTCATCTGATGCTGGGGGGGTGAGTCTCGAGTTCTCCCCAGGACTGACCTCACCCACTGACCTGCGCATGGTAGTACAGGGCTGCTGACATTCTAGTGGCACGCATGAATAGGAGAATATTCTTAATCCTTCTTTTTCCTGGTCCACTGCATGAGTTCCTGGAGTAAGCCGTTTTCTTGATGACACATAAATGGAACAGTTAATCATAAAATGCACAACACTTTCAAATAGCAAGAAAACTCTGACAAAATCACATCCCAACACAGCTTAGAGCAGAAAATTGATCACCGAAAGGAATTATAGCATGAGGAATATAAAGGAAAATTTATGTTGTGTAACATGGGAATTTTTGAGTAACTCGCACAAGCAGAAAAATTGAGTGACTTGAGGGGATGTGACATACGAGCCTCACAGCGATATGGCTTCTCAGTGCCATCCTATTCCTAAATCGTCCTGGTCACTAGACAGGCGCACACATCCAGGTCTGCTCACTAGACAGCCACACACGTTCAAGTCTAGCCACTAAACAGCAGCACACGTTCAGGTCTAGCCACTAGACAGTAGCATATGTCTAGGGCTCGTCACTAGACAGCAGTACACGCCTAGACATGAGTGGTCAGGCTATACATAAGGCCACAAAGGACTAAGTCAGGCTTCACAAAAACGACGATGCTTTGGCCTCTCGCTATAGCCAGGGTAGCGCTAATTACGAGTTGGTGGTAGTAGTGTAGTAGGCGTTCCCTGACATCGCTTATTGCACGATGCCTGCGCAGCGCAGGAAGGCAGCCACCTCCACCGGATGCACCCAGAGCTGATAGATGGATATAATGTGGTGTTGTTGTCTAAGTGCCGTCAGGTGGTTACAGTCGAAAAGAAGATGGGTTACAGGGTGGGGATGTACCTGGCAGTTGGGATAAAGGTTCAACTGAGTGGAATCCAGTCTGTGTCTGTACGTGTTGAGGGAGGTGGGGTGACCGCAACGAAGTCGCATAAGGTGTACTCTTTCCGACAAGAAGTGGGTAGACAAGAAAAGCGTACTACCAAAGTATTACAAATATCACTAGTTCATCGCTGATAAAACCCGTCGACTCAAGAGAGAAAAGGGAAAGAAGTTGTAAGAAGTAACCCTCAGCAAACGGGCACCCCAGCCACAGCAAACGGGCACCCCAGCCACAGCAAACGAGCACCCAAGCCACAGCAAACGAGCACCCCAGCCACAGCAAACGAGCACCCCAGCCACAGCAAACGAGCACTACAATCACTATGAGAACTGCATTAAAAACTACACACATAAGAATGAAACCAATAGAAACAATTCAATTTCACACTTCAAATACTTATTTTGACTAGCACTGAGGTCCTCAAAACTCACCCAGCACCAAAAGTAAGAGCAGAAAACTACAACAAAACAAGGTTCTGATTATACCAATGGAAGTGAAAGCATCACGTCGGCCGCAACCAAGCGAGAGGAAGAGAAGCTAAGAATACTGATGAAGTCAACATTATCTAGCGGTAAACACTCACCTAGTTTATAACTAGTGTAGAAGACGTTGACGTGGATAGTTTAAAACGTTCTGAGAAATTCTGGATCCTTTCAACATTCTCATAAAGAAAGACTTTGAAATGTCATTGAATAAATCTGAATAAGAAACTGAAAACCATCTAACGAAATGGGAAACAATCGGGAGCACGAGCTGTCCAATCAAAATAGATCATCGACGCTTACGAATGCTGTGCGTAACACATCCGAGATGCACCGCATGAGCTGGAAATACAAGCTGCCTCAACATTCAGCTACTCACAGCTCTGTCATCTTTTGCTCCACTTTAGGAAATGTCATTCTGTACTCGTGCGATGGACTCTCGCTAGCCCCAGCAGCAGCAGCACCGTTGGAGGAGTTGAGGACAACTGAAGGAGAGCTGCGGCGCGAAAAGGGCAGGTCGGGCTCTGAGGGCGTCTCACCACCAGGCGGGTCTCGCGAAGTCTCGAGTGTCCCCACACTCCCGCGCTGAGGGACGCCAACAGAGGCCTCAGTGCAGCTGCCCGCACCGCTGGCCGCTGGAACGCATTTGGGACGAGCAGAGCTCGTGGAAGGCGCGTTGAAGTCTTTTTCAGAATTTGACACAGATGTGTTCCTAGAATAAGATCTTTGACGTCGAACAGTATTGGAAGAGGAATGTTTTCTGTGGACGGGAGTCGGAGGACTGGACGGCGGGCCCGTAATGGATGAGGAATGTTTTCTATAGACAGGAGCTGCTGGGCTCGAGTTCTTGTTGGGCAGAAGCGGGGCAGCGGATGGAGTCTCCTCACAAGACAATCTGCGCTCTGCCTCCACAACATCGTGGCTGGCAGCTGTGGCTGCTACACTCGCCCCACTCTCAGCCTCAACGCTCTGCATCGCCAGTAAGTAACCATTTTCGCCCCCACATTTGGAATAGGAATTGCCCACAATGGCGACGCTGTTCAACGGAATTTCGGACTCCAGCCTAGCACCAGGACTTGCATTGGGGACTTCACGAGAGCTGCCCTGGATGGGAGCCTCTGTCGATCTGCGAAATAGATTAAGATATCCCAAAATTGCAAAAACTTCCAGGTATATAACGAATTTTCCAGCTACTAAAACAAAACCGCAATGCATAAAAGAAAATACTTCAGGGAAAAACACAGTCACAGAGCACGTAAGAAAAACAAATGAAAGATGAGCAATCACCATTATTACATTTTTATTATAATATTCGTTAGATTAAAGCTCCCTATCCCCATGAAATGTGATAAAAAGAGAGCGAAGAGAAGAAGGGACCATTTAACACGCGCTGTAAAAACGTGGAATCTATGCGCAGGTGAGTTCCCACGCCGGATTCCTAGCGCACACAGAAACAGCAAGTTAAGAATAAAAGAGGAAAAAAAAGACAAGGAAGATGAAAAAAAGACAAAGTAGAGATAGCAAAGGCGTGAAAATCGAAAGAAGCAAATTGGGCATAAAAGATAGAAGAATTAGGCCTACTTATAGCTGGAGTTGAGCGATCACCAAAACTGAAGACTCACTCAGAGACGAGGTCCCCCACTTCATCAGCTGGAGAGTCCTCGGTGAGCAGGAGATTATCACAGGACCCTCTGACGGACTCCACCGAGGCCCTGGAGAGACTGTCGAGGGCGGGGGCTGGAGGAGGGCAGCGGCGCGGCACAACGCTGCAGCTGCTGCTAGCCAGGCTGGCAACATCGTCGTCGAAGAGTCCGTACCTGGGATGAAGTATCCAAATTTGACCTCAGTTTGCGTAAGCGTAATAAATGATTAGACAAATGTAATATTCCTTATCATCAATGCTAAATATGGAGTAATTTAATTGATTCAATCCTAGCAGGACATAGGAAAAAACAATGAAAGGGAACTATGCTTCATAATGAGCACACGCAATCAAGATAGCCTCTGATCATTGAAATGGATGCGAACAATGAGAGTAACAGATCCAGGGACGTATAGTGCACACAAGTAATTGCTCACTTTAAAATTCATTTTTTAATAAAGGTCTAGCAAGCCAACATACTTAAGAGTTCAACACAACACAAATTCCAATTCGAAGTAAAATTGTAAAACGAAGTATGGAACTTCACAGGTAAAAGGCTTCATACACCATGAAATTATACATGGCACGTGATAAAATATTAACCATTTCTGAGAAAAAACTTTCACATGACAATTATAATCTTCCTTCCAGTCGCATTATTTGTAGAGCATTCTGGATGTTTGAAGAAGTAAAATAAACATGGTTATGCATGGAATTAGACGGTTAGTAACTGATGTCCCATTGTAGTATACAGTCATCTAAAGGACGTCATACCGGAAGTTAAAGAAGTCTCAGAACATCTACGGAGGCAGATAGTTCAGCTCCATTCTCGAGAAATATCGTACGAAACGATTTCTACGCAGATTAATGTACAGGGTGGCCCATAAGTAAGGTGCCCTTACCCACGAGGGTAGCACTGGTACACTGAAAAACCTCGAGTAGCCCCTCACACATGGCAGAGCAACCCATCACACAAGACAGAGCAGCTCCCCCACACATGGCAGAGCACTCTGTCAGACTTGGCAGAGCACTCCGTCAGACTTGGCAGAGCACTCCGTCAGACTTAGCAGAGCACTCAGTCGCACATAGCAGACAACCCCTTTACACATGGCAGAGCAGCCCTTTACACATTACAGAGCAGCCCTTTACACATGGTAGAAAAAGGCTTCCTCTACGTCGACAAAGCTACAATGAACATCAACTGGATTGCTTCATTTGAGTAATGTAGTATATCAAGTCTTAAACACCCGCAGGTGAAAGGTGTCTTCAGAATTGGAACACGTCTCCCACCTACAGGTGAAAGGTGTCTCCGAGTTGGAGCAAGTCTCTCACATGGAGGTGAAAGGTGTCTCAGAGTTGGAGCAAGTCTCTCACATGCAGGTGAAGGGATCACCAAAGTTGGAACAAGTCTCTCACCTAAAGGTGAAGGGATCATCCGAGTTGGAGCAAGTCTCGTCGCTCTCAGGGGGCACAAAGAGCAGCTGAAGAGTGACTGTCTCGGCTGGCCGTGACAGCAGCGCTACAGCATCGCTGTGGTTCATCTGAGGGAGACATTGTGCCACGATGAGTTGCTTATTATACTCAATTTGGACTTACAGGAAAAACTGACAAAGTGTCAAGAAAGCATAGAAATTATCCCAGAAATTCACATAGAAAAGAATGGGATATATGCTCACCAACACATCATTAGAAAATCAGGCGGCCCTTGAGCTCGACAAGAAGATATTTCTCACAGGGGAAAATTGAATGGTGAAACGTTAACATAAAAGACTGCACACTCTTAAATTCAATGCAAGGGCTAATTGTTATATTCATACGTTCCTCTACCATTGACATGCTGAAGACATGCATTTTAATTAATGAAAAAAATGTTCCCAAAGTGATCGAAAAGTGTCCATGGCAGCTGTGTGGGGCGGTAGTGACAGCTCCGTGGGGCGGTAGTGACAGCTCCGTGGGGCGGTAGGACCACAAGTACAACAGGTGGCAACAGTCCCAAGAGACGCCAACAGCCACAACAGGTGGCAACAGTACCAAGAGACGCCAATAGCCACAACAGGTGGCAACAGTACCAAGAGACGCCAACAGCTACAACAGGTGGCAACAGTACCAAGAGACGCCAACAGCCACAACAGGTAACACAGGGACAGTGCAACACGTTGCCCACACCAACACAACACAAGGTCAGCACTCACCACAGAGAGGTCCTGTCCATTAACAGCAAGGATGGCGTCCCCCACGTAGAGACTGCCGCAGTCGCTGGCGGGGGTGTTGGGGTGCACCACGGACACCACGATGGGCACTCCGTGCTCCCGGCCGCCCTGCACCAGATAACAGGGCTGTTAGGAGGCTGCTGCCCTAGTACTTCTAAACAATTGTCAGATTAGAAGCGAGGAAACTGGCAGGGTAACCTGGTCTATCGTTGAGGTACTTCCAACTGACCTACACGTAGATAAAAGCAGTTGCAGTCACTTTTGAAGTGAGCTAACTCGAGGGGTCGCTTGGGTAATTTTAGGGTATCTCTTTCAACTTATTTTGATAAAAATATGACACATGCTCACGTGTCGTCTCAGCGCGTGAGTATGGGCCACGTCTACTAGGCAACATGGGCCACGTCTACTAGGCAACATGGGC